>JAGDQP010018257.1:12259-36908 GCA_022664845.1 Lepisma saccharinum
TCTTTTTCTTGTTAGGAGCGTTCTTGCTCTCTAATCCGTTCGAAACCCTTCTTTGAAGGATTTTTAAACAATCCAAATCCATTTTGCTCTTGTTCATAACATTGTTTTAAATTTCCAAATGTAACTTGTTTTTGGTTTATCTGTAGTCCTAGTGAATATAAGCATACAGAAATATTTAAACGCATGAAATATATATTCTAATGTGAGACCAATGCTGTTCAATTATTTTTGATGACCATTTCAAATTTCGTGAATGATAAACCTTAATAAATAGTTTACGTTAATTGTGCATAATTAAAGTTTGTAAAAGAAATGAAAAAAGAGAAGAATTTAACTAAGTTAATTGCTTTGCGTGTATCTAAAATGCTTATTGTTATAAATGCTACTTATGTACCTACAAACAGCTAATTTTCCTTCTCCAAAAATGACTAAAAAATCTTCAGTAAAAATGGGTAAAAAAGAAAATGCTTGCAAAAAATTCTGCATTTTACGGAATCGCAACGTCATTACCCGAAAGAAAAAGGTAGAAAAAAGGTCGTTTTGCTGCTAACGCCCATCCATTCGTTAACTTGTCTTCTTCTCCTACTTTGTTGGCAGAAGTTTCTGGAATGAGGAGGAAAGGGTCATCGACTTAAGATGTAATCTCCGCTGTTGTATTGAGAAGAGAGATGTTTGTTGGAAAATGAAGACGAAGATACCAACGAAAGAATGAAGGACCTGCAAGCCGAGGACTTAACAGGGAGGTATTGGACAACACATATATACATACATGTTCAAAAACACGTGTGAAGAATACCATTGCAGGTAGGAGATCAGGGTAGTTCCAGCAATGGCCTTTATGTTGATACTGGAATTTCCAGTCTTTCGCCCTTCCGACCACAATTTATTTTCCTTTTATATATTTTAATTTCTCTCCTCCCAAATCGTTTTCAAATAATATATTGACTCATGTTACGAATACTTTAATTTGAATTATGGTTGCTTCTTTTTCTCTTTCGCAGTACCATAACTGCACTTCTTGTCAAATGTAAAACTGCAGCGAATCGTGCAGAGATCTTCAGAGTTGCTGGTTTCTCAAAATTGGTTTTTAATATATTTACTCGTACACTTAGGCATAGTCTAAATCCTCAGATACCGGAGGCATGACGTCCCTCGACGAGCATTCTTTTGGAGACGGGCCTGTGCTTAGGCATCATACTGGAATTAGCCTGGTAAATCTGTGAACAACCTGAGTCAATATTGCCAGCATCAGGACTCGAACTTCTGTGCCTCTCAAGTTCTAGACCGTAATCAACAGACACTTACTGACTACCTCGTGACACAGAAAGTTGACACATTTACTTTTTCTTCGTAACTCAGTTGGTCAAAGTAATGCCATACAGAAGACATGGGTTCTATCCCCGCTTCCACCAAGAATTTTATTCTGTCCAGGGCTATCAAAATCATAGTCTCTAATTTGTAAGAAAAGATTGTACTCAATAAGTGATTGGTAGTTACCATACAAATGTGAGCAAGAAGTTATCACAAGTTTTTGATGTCGAAAACATCGTTTTAACGTGTAGAATAATGTATTTGTACTGTGCTGCAAGTAATTATTTTGTCTTAGGCATATTATGCATAGCAATGGAGAGTATGGTTTTGTACATTGCGTTTCATCTCATAACGAATTTTCATTAGGGCCGCACCTTATAATTTTCATCTCTAATATTCCCTGAGCAGCTCAGTTATTTCCATACCTTCCTCTTTGTTTACTAACAAACAGAAGTATAGAAAAGAGTTATAAAGAAGAAATTACTGGACAATGCACAGCAGTAGCAATAAATAATAATAAAGAAATAGTCGAGGTAATTGTGTGAATCACACTCATTCTCTTGAAACAAAACAATGAAAAGAAATAAAGCAGATAAACTTCTCTTCGTAAATAAGTTTCCCTTCAATAAATTATTTCGATACCATATTCATTGCAGGTACCTACCATTCTGTTTCTATTCCTACTTCGTGAATAAGAAACGTATTATTATAGTGTTTCCTGGTGTCTGACATTCCATTGCTCTGGAACAAATGCCTACTTACTTTTCCTTTTCCTTTTTCTTTCAAAGTAAATTAAATTGTGTCTTTGGAATTCATGTTCAATAAATGTTCTTTGTTAATTAAAGAGTTCATGTGTGAAATAATAGCATTCCACAATCAAGCATTCTTTTGACGTATGTGCATTCATGTGAACAATGCTGTTCGCTTCCAGTGTTTCTGAAAAAGAAATTTATTTCGACTGATGTATTTGAATAAAAAAATCTGAAGATCAACTTGGAAAATTCCATTCTGGAATTTGAAATACTCTTAACAGCAAATATAACACAACTGTGTGATTACTGTAACACAACTATTATTATAAATAAGGAAATATTAACACAGAACGGCCGTAGCTCAGTTGGTAGAGCCTTGACTTTGCATTCCAGAGGCTCTGGATTCGATTATAGCTGTCGAAAATCAAGACTGAGGTTTTTGGAGAGTTATCAGGTGAAAAACAGGCAAATACCAGGATGGTACCTTTAACTTAGACCCTGGTTAATCCTTCCTGCATCCTTTTTGCTACTCTATCCCGGCCTGAATAATAGATGCCTACAGGCAATAAGCAAGTTTAACTAAATAAATACTAACAATATCATCTAACTATATCAATATTGTACCCATGACATAATACTGTACTTTCTTTTGAGTACAGAAAAAACTTCAAACGGGAAATGATCTATAAACTGTTCCCACTGGCAGGTACGAAGAATACTGTTAGATAAATTTAATTAAACAGTAGCATTTAATACAAGGTTTCTACAAGACGTCTTTAATTATATTTAGTGGTGAAATTGTGTCAAACATTCAACGATTCATTCTCTCTCCCTTGTTTTAGATTCCCCCAGGATTTCCTTTCATTATTTCCTACTCATTGCTTCCTTGCAAAGAATGTGCAAATTAATTACATGGATGAAAGGTATTGCTATCAACAGCCACATTACAAAAATGAATTATATTGTAATCTTATTAGTTAATTACGCGAAAGAAAATTCCTTTGTTGTTGCTCAAGCTGTTTGCACAGTAGGAAAGTAAAAGCTTCTATTTTGCGTTGAAGTGACGGGAAATGAGGATTTAACTACAATGGAAGAATAAAGTGTTGCAAATGTTTCCAGCTGACGTCTGAAATGACGTCTTTGTCCTTAGTAGATTTCTTTTCCTATTCAGTTCACTGAATTCTAGTGGTTAGGCCACTTACTACGATCGTCACTCGAGAGGTAAACAGAATCGAGTCCTGGAGGTGACCAGCTCCTTAGATTTTTCCAGGATTTTCCTCACCGCTACTTTTCCTATCTTTGTCAACGGAAGAGTGTTCGCACATGTGAAAGGCTTAGACTACAACTGCCTGCCTAACTGATTGATTGAATTGTTATTAACGTACTAAAGTGCTGGTAAGCTTCTATGGACGTGATCTACAGTTTAACGTGAGCTCCGAACCACTTGCGTCCCCACCAGGACACGAACCCGGGATCCCTTGATTACAAGGCAGCGAGTTTTACCACTTATCCACAGGAGACACTGCCTAGCTAACTGATGGAGAATAAGTTTTTATACTTCAAATACCGGTGGAAGATTTTAAAAAGAAGTTATAGTATGCGGAGTTGATAATCGAAGTGGTGGTATGTGAACGATTCTGAAATTTTGAGCTTTCAAAGAAGTACCCTCCCACACATTATTACATATAACAGGTAGCCCATTCCCGTACTTTAATACTCATTGGTTGGATGGGATGTGACGTCACTGGAAGCCGTATCTTGAAAGTAGTTTAGCACAAGTTTGATGCTCATTATGCTATGCACTCACCACCGAAGCTTCATTTGATTGGTATTTCTAGTTTTAAACATTCTTTAACAAGGTATTGTGTGACCAGACTATATCATAAATATAGTGTTATTTCAGCCAAAATTATAGATTTTGGAAGGCTTCTTTTCTTGCTCTCCTAAAAAATTACAGAATTGACTAATGTTGTTTTAGTACGAAAGCCTTCCATTGTAACGTTATGAAAGGCAATGGGAGAGAAAGAAATCCTCACTTCGACACTAGAAGGAAGAAACTATTTTTTTTATAATTTGCTTTCGTATTAAAATGTGTTTTAAGGTATGAAACTATCGTAGTTGTCTTATAACCAGGGCACTGCCTTACGACTGTATAATTTCTTGACCTAGTCTTACTTCTTTTTTTTTATTCGCAGTTACTTAGAAATTCATGCAGCACGGTTAGAAGGCAGCGAATACATTTACGGTTTTATTTCTTTGAACTCATCAACAAATGTGTTGAACGCTACTATTATGAGCAATTACTTGCAACTTATAGCCTATCGGTCTTCATAACTTATTGGCAATGAGAATATGTGGAAGCAGATGTATTGTTTCCCAGAGGCATTCGCGTACAAGAGGTACGAAAATCACGTGTAATGAGAATTTCGCTCAGTAGGGAGTAAGCAATTATACTAATTTCGTTTATTATAATGGAGTTTAAAGTTTAAATGGAGCTACCAAGCAGTAACTTCTACGCCAATAATTAAAAAAGTACTTAAGTACAGGTCTATACGATGTTTTTAATTCACAGCGTTTCGTATATAATCTCTGGGTTTTATCTAGTGTACATGTTACTGGCGTGGAGCTTTTTCAACTAACAATTAAAACAACTTAATATGACCTTCGTAGTATTCAGACAACTCCAAAAGCTTTCAAATTTATGAACTTTGAAATTTATTTATGGCATCTTGGGCTGAAGCCTCTATAGGGTAGGGTAGAGGATGAGAAAAGTATAAGGTACCATCCCTACAGTCGCCTGATAAAACTGAGGAAAACTCTGGAAAACTTCAGTCAGGATGGTCAGCCGCTGGATTCGAACCCGCGTACCTACCCATTGCTGCTTCGAAGTCAGTGACGTTACCGCCTGGACCACGAGGGCTGTTTTTTTAATTTATGGTTGATAATTTAATATAAATCAGACACAAATAATTATGAAAATATGTAGTTTCTTGTTTTAAAAATCCTGCCCAAGTAACAATTCAGTAACCTAACATCAATACCTCCAGCACAGGTAATGTGAAATACCTCGGTTGTAATTTACTTTGACAGAGTTTTCCAGTTGGATACATTGCCCCTGGAGAGACCAGCAGGTGCTGGAAGGCTTCACGGTTTAAAAGTTTCTCCCCCACCCTCTAACCCCTGAGGAGAAAAAGTACACGCGTGACCTGCGGCTATTTGAGGCAAACAAACAAAAAATTAAAGCTACATAAAGTTGCTTCGGGCTATTTGCAGGGCAAACCAATGAAAATCAAACCCAGAGTTCAAGGTCAACATACAATGCATCACTTGCTCAGATTTTCATCTGAGAGAGAGGAGAGACCTTTCTGCGTTTTCCAGATGACTAAAGCGGCTTCTTGGGAACGTTTTTTCTTTTAAAATCCGAGGACGGAATTACTTGCTTTGACAATTAATGTTTTCTGTGACAGCAGTTGTACATAAATTCTTTTCAAACTATAACATTAATTTGTTCCAGGAAAATAAATACTTCTTTGCTGTTGTATATGTATGGACTGTGCGGTTATAAGTAAAATTACGTCTAGACTTTCTTTTGTTAAGGAAGAATATTGTTTATTGTTCAATCAGGTGACGCCTTTTTCACATGTCAATAAGCGTGTACTGTTTGGATTTGATTGTGAATATATATATGCAGTAGACTCCCGATTATCCGAGTTAATTGGGACCGAGACTTCCTCGGATACGAAAAAAACTCGGATAATACGGATATCTGTGATTAATGGATTACAAAACTTGATAATAACTACCTGCATGAATGTAAAGTCAGCGTTTATTTACGATGTGCATTACAAAACAATACATATGTAATTATACTAGTGGCATAAACAACAAATTTTGTAAATTAATTTTCTTACAAAAGTGTTTTATTCATTTTTGCGTCAATGTCTTGCGAGAGTGTACTAAATTGATCGCACGCATCGGCTCGGTTAACCACGAGTCCACTCTAGTTTCCATAATAACAATCTATCTATTGTCTTTTCTTAAATAAATAAAATGATTATAAAAGTTAAGGATTATATTAAAAAAATATACATACAGTTTGACTTATTTCATTAATTTTTAACAAGAGTTCAAAGGAGACAGACTGTGGCACACACATATTACCATCACAAATTACAATGAAACAAATATTATGTTGATTTAAAGATTTAATTAATATGAAACAAAAATACATTGTATAATCGATTTCATTATAAATTTGGGTTGAAAGATGTATCTGCCACAAGATTTCCTTTTAACAAAAGCAACTTTATAAAAATAATGAAATAAGGTAAACTGTGTAATATTTAAAAGTAATTCCGTTTACATATGCACAGCCTACTAAATAATATTCCAATAGTACAAAAGAGTTTTAAAAGTAATTTTGAAAATGTAACTTAATTTGAAATTCAAATTTCCCAATAAGACAAAAAGACAGCTCAATTTCAATTAATAAACTCAATACATTTAAAGGTCAATTTAATATTGAAATAAGTTCTATAAGAAAAACTGTATAATTAATGCAGTAACAAAATTTATCAACTGTCAACGTTTTGTCCTATCGCCTTTCTTTACATCACACGGAATACTTTTAGTTTTACAGTTTCAAAACGACATTAACTGTTTTGATTTTTATTAGATACTTCGAAATAGGATACTCAAATCCTTCACCATATACAGAGGCAACAGTGCAACCAATAGAGAAGAGGAATCAGAGTTCATACGAAGAACAATGTGTTACATATTCTGCAACAACATCGGATGAACAGTGTTGCCAACTAAATACAAAGTTGCGTTTTTCAAATGGCTTATTATATGAGTGAACCCGACAAGACCATATTTGCCATTCAGTGTTGCAAACTAAGCCTGCTAGAACATCACAAATGTCCGAAATCCTATGGAATGCGGTTAAGCATTGTAATTGTTAGATAATAATGTTGAATGCTTGAACTATGGCCAACTATTTTGTTTATCGATGGCAAAACAAATGCTCTATGAAAAAACTACTACTAAAGCAAAGAAGAACACTAATTTTAGAAAATGTCACTCATATGAATATTAGTACTATTGTAATATTTACAATAAGATGTTGAAAAGTAACCGGAATGTTATTTATGAATATATATATACAGGGTGCCCCATTTTAATCAAACCACTGGAATATTGCGGAGCACTGAAAGAAAATACACAAAGTATGCAGTGGAAGATGTAGCGACAGAGGGGGGACAGCCTCCCATGCACAATCGAGTTATGTCACCTTCACAGTATTGCCACCTCAACACAAACTTATATTTTTTCAAATGGGATAAAGGTTCAATACTTTCGGAGGTGATAGTATGAGTCATGATAAACAAAAAAGTTTATGTAAACATGGTTCGAATTCTGCTTCGTTTCGGAGATATAGGGATTCTAACTTGAAGCCCAAAATCAATGCCTAACAATGGGAAGAAAATTAATAATTCTCAATAAACCATAAACGATGCATTGAATGAAAATTTATTTGTAACAACATGGTGGATATCAGGATAGAAAGCACGATCTCACCAGGTTGCCAACCCGCGATAACGTTTAAATTTTTCAAATGGCACTACGTTGTATTATTAAGTATTTGGCATCCTCTAGTGATAATAAACAACATACGTAAAGCACACATCGCAGTGTTGGAAACTGTGGATAAGACAGAAAGATTTTCGCGATCTTATGTCCAAACTATGTAATTCGCTAGGATATTTCATCCACAGTCTGCAACACTGCGATGTGTGCTTTACGTATGTCATCATCACTGGAGGATGCCAAATACCTAATAATACAACGTAATGCCATTTTGCAAAATTTAAAGGGTATACCGGATTTGCAACACTGACAACCTGGTGACATCGTGCTTTTAATCCTGATATCCACCATGTTGTTACAAACAAATTTCCACCAACAAATTTTTCATTAATTCGCCGTTTATGATTTATTGACAAAAATTAATTTTTTTCCCATTGTTAGGCGTTGATTTGGGCACCAAGTTGGAATCACTGTATCTCTGAAACGAAGCTGAATTCGAACCATATTCACATAAACTTTTTGTTTATTATAATTCATACTATCACCTTGGAAAGTATTGAACCTTTACACCATTTGAAAAAAGTTTGTGTTGAGGTGGAAACACTGTTCTTGTGACATAACTCGATTGTGCATTCCCCACTCTGTTGCTACATGTTCTACTGCACACTTTGTGTATTTTCTTTCAGTGCTTTGCAATATTCCAGTGGTTTGATTAAAATGGAACACCCTGTATGTATACGAATTTTCTAAAATTAGACTAGATTTTTCCTGTAGTAATAAGTTATTATAAAAATATATTTATCCATCGATAACTTATATAATTGATCATTGTTAAAGCATTTCATATTGCCGCCTATGAACTGCATTGTTCACTTGTATTTGACAGAATATATTTTTTGTGATGTTCTAGCGGCCTTAGTTTGCAACATTGAATAGCAAAGGTGGTCCTTTCAGTTTGCGCTTGATATCCAGATTTCACTTGTGATATAAGCTGAATGACATTTGAGACAATACAATTTTATATTTGGTTGGCAACACTGTTCATCCGATGTTGTTACACAATGTGTGATACGTTTCCCCCCTCCCCATATTAGCTTTGTATCTACTTTTCTTCTCTATTGGTTATCAAGGGTGGACAAGATAAATGGTCTGTTATATTGCTGTGTGGGTTGCATGTATAGCCAGGAGATAGGCTGTTATATAGAGATTACTCCATAGTATCCATAATCATGACCGAAAATTGATTGTTTTTTAAAATTCAAGGTCAGTTCTCTAGAACACGATGTGTTTGTCGGTACATGTTCACGGAGATTTCTCTACTCATTTTGATGTTAATTTTCCACCTGAAAATGCTTATCCAACTTTTTTCAAACGCACTGTATGTTATTCTCCCGATCTTTGGGTAGCACGGAGGAAATAAATGTAGAATATATTATTATTATTATTATATTTCTACTACTACTATTGCTACTCCCACTACTGCTACAACTTCTCCTGTATTAATATTTCTACATTCACTACTAATATTTATAACTCTTTATTTCTATGAAAACTTGACAGTTGGTTCAGTCATTCTTATGTAAATGTAACTGTCGTTACCATGGAAACGCTAATCAGTTTAAAATTTTAATTTGTTTAAAATATTGAGAATGCTCGGAGAAAATTTAACGGGTGGTTGCCACCTATGTTATGCCTATGTTAGATCAAGAAATTAAACATTTTCTGAAATTTAGATATGTAATGGTTCTTTATGCACCTTAATTAATGTACGTCAAATATTTGCGTTATAGTTGCTTTTATGTTCATGACATAGAGAAGAATGATGTAAAAGTGAAAAATAGAGAACATTGACATACGAGAAAATCCAGGGCAGAGAACGACGGAAGGTAGAGAAAAAAATCAGAAGACGAAAATATATTTAAATAAGAATATTTTAAGACGTTAATAGATATCGGGGAACGCATGTTTCTATTCAGTCCAAAAACTTCTTCTAATAACATCGCGATTAATATCAAGAAAATTGAAATTGAAAATATACAGAACGGTTATTCTGCCGGTAATGCTCGAAAGTTATAGAAGTACGACCCTAGTAGATGAAAATAAATTACGTGTCTTTGTGAAAATAATAAGATTTTGAGAAAGATATACGGGCGGAAACGGGACGAGATGACTGAAGAGTGGAGGAGACTACATAATGAAGAACTCCACGGACTGTACAACTCACCAGATGTTGTAAAAATAATGAAATCGCGACGATTAAGGTGGGCAGGCCATGTAGCTCGGATGGGAGAAAAACGAAGATTATATTCTATCCTGGTTGGAAGGCTGGATGGAAGGAGACCATTGGGAAGACCGAGACGTCTTTGGGAGGACAATATTAGAAGAGATCCTCGAGAAGTAGGTATTCGTGATAAAAACTGGCTTGATGTTGCCCAGAATATAATCCAATATCGAACGTTTGTTACTGCGGCGATGAACTTCCAAGTTCCATAAGCCATACAGTTAGTTAATAGATATTAAAACTAATATTAATTTGCTTTGAACTAACGATAATATGGATGATCATTTGTGAGAAAAATATAATTAATAATGTGTAACTTTTTTTAAAAAAATAATTAATTTGAGAATGTGCAAGTAATTGTACTAAATATTTAACATTTCAATACTACAAGTTTCTCATTGACTGTGATATGCAAGGATAGTCTTACGTGAGATATATTCCTGTCTATGATTTTTATGTTTCTTAATTGTAGAGAATACTTGTGCGATTTGTATTACTCTGATTTCTTTTTAAATTAAAATTGACAATAAACAGATGATTCTGATTATCTTACTTTGAAAGCAGGTAAGCACTTCGTAAAATTAAGTATGAAATGAAAATATGAAACAGGTCAGCCGGAGAAATCGAAATGAGAGCAATTAAAAATAGTGCATTCACTAATTTATATTTTTTACTATAAATATTTCAACCGCTGGAAAGAATAACAGGAGGGAAGTAGGTTAGGTTACTGTCTATTATTTTACATACTGTAACGTTCTCCAATTGTCTTTATCATTATATAATCTATAATCAACTTCTTCTACTACGCTTCGACAATGTTCTCCGGTGGTCAGGAACAATTTGTAAATTCTGCAGATATCTGCGGCGGGATTGGAACCCGATATCTTGTGATTTTGTAGTCTGTTATTGTAACCACTACCTATTGGGGCTGCTATTCTCCTGCGTCCTTTTATGGCACAATGTAATAATTTTCAATTTTTGAAGTGGAGACATCCATATATAAACCTGAACTCGATATTGGCTCTTGTGCTAGATCTTCGATTTTTCCATCTTTCGGATGCTGTTCTTTGTGCAGTATGTCGCATAATATCCCATTGTATCATGTGAGCGTCAGGCCATGAGTGTTGAGCTATTTTCTACTTATTCCATCATTCATAGTGTAGATGGTTAGAGTGACGAACCACAAATCTCATGAAGCCAGGTTCGAATTCTACTCAGACACTTGCATAATTTTCGAACTGTACGTAAAGAAGAGAGGAGTTCCCTCGTAACGCAGTAGAAGTATTTGAAGCCAATGGATAACTTCTAATTAATATGCATATCTATAGGACATGAGGATTTAATATAAATATATTTTCACCATTCGGAACTCAAATTTACTTTTGTATAATAATTTTGTATTGAAAAATAACAAAGTATTGCATCAAATATTGGATAAGAGGTTTGGAAAGTATTACAAGGATAGGGATTCCGTCAGATCCCCCCCCCCCACCGAAATCCTCGACAGCACCCTCCAGCTTTATAATTTTTATAGTAAAAAATCGATAGAAACCGTGCAAAACTCCACTTACAGGCTCCCAATTTTGACTTTACACCCCCTCCAAACTGAAAATCGTGGTGGAATCCCTGTACAAAGGTAGTTTTCTGAGACACAAGTGAAAGCTTACCTAGCAAACAACTACTATACAGTAAAATCTATTTAAATTCTACAATCGGTATGGTACTGCTACCAGTTGGAGAAAACGTTAACAATAGTTGGTAATAAAGATTCGATATGAGTTGTCCCGAATGCGATTTTTATTTATAGTGCTCAAAACTGAGACCTTAAACGTCAACGTCGTGATTAACGGTGTTACTATTACTATTAATTAAAATATATAGATTTTGCCTTTTATACTACTAATATATTGATTGTGTTTTTTCTCCGAAGGAGTCTCAGATGATTTTCAGTCCCCAGACCCTGACGTGTCTTAAATGAACCCCTAACATACCTATAATTACACCAAATTTTGTTGCAAAGGTTTATCACCTAATATTCATACGTCGGTTCAGTGAAACACATTCTCAGCTTTATATCAAATTTCTCTCTTTTCGCAGTTTGTAAGGGTTCATTAGAAAGGGAAATAAGTGTGTCTTTATAAATAATTCTGATTTTGTCCTATGTAGGCAACGACAGAGTCATAATTGAAGAACTCTCTCTGTTATCTCTTTGGAATTCCACAAATATACTTTCAACTAGTCATCATAGGTGCAGCTTCCTTTTATCTTTAACGTGGGCTCGGAAACCATTAAAAAAAATTGATCTTTAGGAGAAATGTTTTCCCTGAAGAAAGTTCATAATTATTCTAAGTGTAAAAAAAGGAGAAATAAAAAGTGTTTAAGAAGACTGTTTTCTCCCAAGGTTATTAGATAGTCTCCCAACAGTGCAGCAGTAACCCAGTTTTTTTCCTTTGATGAGACAACTTTACAAATGAAAGTCATCTGCTTTTATCGCAGTCAAGGTCTCATCAACGTCGTGTGCCGAAGAAGAAGCAAGAAAAACAAACCAGTTTCGCTTTCAGTGAAACTGTGAATTTTAAATAAAATGAAAGGGAAATTAAAGGAATGGAGAGGAAAGCAAACGTTTAGTTTCCTTTTCGCTTTGCGGGTGTTAGTTAAGTGTTCATTCATGGGTGACGTTCGCCTAACCACTCTCTCGAGGTTCCCATAATTACTTCCAAAAAGTGTTTATTTTATCATCCGTATTTTTGGTGTGTATTCAGAATGTTGATTCAGGACTGTTGAATTCTTTGTTTCTGCGCTTGATGGACTGCTGACCACTACTTGAGTTTCTACGGACTTAGAAAAATAGACATCTTAAATGTATTTGGAATTAAATTCAATTATATGTGTTCAAAAATTGTACATCCATAAAATGCCAGAGAAAGAATTCTGGAATTGTAATTACGTAGTCATAACATTGAACAAGTTTCAAGATATTTGTTATATAGTGACAAAAAGGGAATAAATTGAAAAAACAACAACAACAACACACACACACACACGTGTGCGAAGTCAAGTTAGAACAATCTCGTTGAGAATTTGCAAGAATGAGTCTGTGACAGCGACAGGAAACATGAGTTGGGTGAGTAGTTATAACAGTTCTCGCAGCTGGTTATTTTTTATATTTTACTTTATACTAACAGTTATAGGGTCGACCTGTGGGATGAACGTAGAAAACTGTATCAATACTGCTACTTTATTAAGCTTAACATATTGATAGTCTCTTTCGTCAGGCCAAGTTTGGTTGAAATAGGTCCATTCGTTCTACCATGATGCGTGAAAATGTGTTTGGGAGTCTCTCGTTACTACGACAATAGTAATCAGATTAGAACTTTAATATGACTGAAATCCTGACATTAGAATTTTATTATGCGCTCTACAAATTTGTCAAATTTAGTTGAAATTAATTCACTTCTTTTTTTGTGATACGCGTCCATTATTTCAGTTTTATTTGTGTATCATAGCTACGTATAACAGTAGGAGAAGTTGGAGTAGTTGCAAAGAGACGAGTTTTATAGATTACAATTACCATTGTTTTCCTTTCTAGAAATTTATTTTCCTTCTTCTTTAGAACATCCGAAGCTACCTTGACCTTCATATTCA
Source organism: Lepisma saccharinum (assembly GCA_022664845.1). Lineage (NCBI taxonomy): Eukaryota > Metazoa > Arthropoda > Insecta > Zygentoma > Lepismatidae > Lepisma > Lepisma saccharinum. The sequence continues at coordinate 25,838 of JAGDQP010018257.1, forward strand.
ATCCGATTGTCTTCTTTTTATCTTCATATGCTGATACGAAGACAATCAGGTGAACATGAAACTGAAGGTAACTTCGAAACGTTCTGAAGAAAGCAGAGATAAACTAAGGCAGACTGATGGAAGTATTGTGTTATTTACGTCCTAAACGATCTGGTGAGCTTGTAAGAAAGAGATCTACAAGTTTGGGTAAACTGGCCTTCGAATCACTCCGTTCAATAGATCTCCCCGCTCCCAGAACTTGAACCCGTGTCAACACACACAGAAAGTGACCGTGTTAACCTCTCTGCTATTAAGGAGTATCTCAGATGTTGGTGTACTTCATTTTTTTCACTGTGATCAGGCGATGTGATTAGTACGTTTATTATTTTTCATATTGCTGTTGGCTTTTCGTTAAATTTTCCAAGACTGCATTAATTTGTAGTTGATGACGAATATTTCACTTACCACGCACCTGGAAAACGTAACCTTGCTTCATTCACGTTATTAGGAAAAATGTGTGTTACGTATGGAACAAGCCATACGAAAAATGTCTGAATTTCTTTAGAAATTTACTTGTTCCTTTTATGCCTTGCATTTAAGGACTACAGTAAAAGAACTTTGTCCATTTTTTCGGCAAAATTGAGATAGTAGTGCCATCTGTTAGCTCTTTGAAGCACCTTTTAACAGACTATCATACAAGAACAGAATATGTATAGTCCATCTATTACAAGCAAATCTTTATTTGATGTGCAGGTGTAAGTAATGCTGATTTATGAACTTTTAAAACGCTCTCCTGTAAAATCAAGAAAATGGACAATGCACGTTCTTTTCCTGTGTTCGGCATTTGCTCTATTATTATGTATCGTTCTAAAATTCAGTCTTTGGTCAATCTTACAATCAGATTTTATCAAATGACTCGCGGTAGAGGCACTTCCGGTGACTCAAACTACCTCTACCTACTGCTCCTGGACCCAAGAAGCACGAATGCAAAATTTGATGGAAATCAATGTGTTTGTATCGTGTTCAAACAAACTGAATTTCGGATTTTTATAATACAAATTGGTCTCATAATGTTACGAGCATTCAGAAAAATACATGATTTATTACCTGTTGATTTATTCTTTGTTGGGGACGGTCAACTTTCAGAATTCTAGGCATTGGATGGTTAACTCCTTTTTCTAATTTTCTGTGTTTGGAAAATTGTTGGTAGTTATCTTCAAGTACTCGTGATGTCTTGTTTTAATTCAGGTTCCTTCTTATTATATTTCAATAATGCTGTTGGTTTGATTTGAAGTAGCGAATCATTTTAGATTATTTCGTATTACGGGTCTGAATATTGTGATAATATAAAAACAACTATGATTCTTTAATTTTGTAAATTGATCAATGAAAACTCTTAAACTTTGATTGATTGATTAATAAATCGAAAGAGACTGCTCTGCTGGTCTAGTGATTGCCGTCGTTGACTGCTGATCGTAGGGTCCCGGGTTCGATTCCCGGCTCTGCGAAATAATTTTTCCAAAGTGATAGTGTCTGGAATGGTGCCCACCCAGCATCGTGATGCAGTTGGGGAGCTTCTGTAAAAGACAGTGGTGATCTCATTGAGAGCTTCGGCTCTCCTCTCCGAACACGTCTGATCAGCGTGGGAGCAGTAGACCAACTCCTTCCTCCTTCCTCTCATCGAGTAGTGGATTAAATATGGCTGTGATTGTTATTATTATTATTATTATTATTATTATTATTATTATAATAAATGATATTCAGAACTGTTGATATAATGTTTTGTTTTATTTCAGCCGTCTTTCGATTAATCGCCAGTTCGTTTAGTTTCATTACCTTTTTATCCTTTTCAGGGTCTTCCAGCGCACCGCCATTATGCGCCTCTTCAAACGGCGGTGCTCCGACCCTAGTCCGCAACTAGTTAGTCTGTCTCCACTTGGCCAAGATGTCATCCACAATGGGGTGACTACCGAAAAGGAGGAATCTCCACCACTACCTTCTACTTCGTCAGCAACGTCAGTTTCATTTCCCTCTTCATCATGCAGGAGATCTCCGAGGCAACAGGTGAAAGGTCTTTGTCGGCAAGAATCTGGAAGCAAGAAAGATTCTTCTTACAATGGATCCGGAGCCATCGCAGCCTCCATGTCTCCTAAGATTACACGGAAAGGTGAGCAACATTTTTTTTTTATGCAACAGTTGATATCATTGTATATTATCGAGAGTATATTTCGTTCAGTCTCTTGCTAGTAATTTGCCGTTCAGCACTGATCACTACCCAGACCTATGGTTTAGTAGTTAGGGTCGCGGATTGACACTGACGAGCCATGCAGGATTCAGCTCTGCTGACGGTCGTTCTAACTGATCAGGAATTGTCCGAAAGGGCAATCGAGTTGGCTTGCGAGACGCATCTCTTGAATTTTAGTTTGTAAATGCCTTTAGCCATCTGTGGATCAGGCCGACCCATCTCTTCTGATATAGAATGTCATTTAATGTAATTTTCAGCAATTAAAGGCATAAAGGACTGATACGAGAGCCACGATAAGTTCTTGACTCGTGTGTACTCTGCAGCAAGTAATTTTAAGTTGGCAACATAGGAAGGCTCTGCATAACCTGTACTGTCCACGACTAGAAAGTTTCACGTGGATTCCTCAAGTGAATTTGAAGATATCTGCTTATATTAATTTCTTTTAACATTTGATCTGACGAAAACGTTTGATTTAGTGCTTCATAATCTTTTATTGACGAAAATGAAATATTATAATTTTTCCAGAACATGTTATAAAATAGGTTTACTCCTACCTTTCGTACAGACAACAAGCGCTTCTTAAACGTCGTAAAGGTTCAGATTTCGGCTGCATCCGTTATTAAGACAGGCAAGGGCGCCCATATTGTGATTTTCAGAGGGGGGCAAGGATAAAGCGATAGTTTTCTTTATGATTTACTTAAAGTTATCAACAGGTTAACCACGATAATATTTACTAAATTAAGGGTGCAAAAACTTAACCACATTATGAAGTACATTAAACCTACCTTAAAGTATACTGAAAGTTGATTGGGAATGTTTAAAATAGTATAATAATGTTAACGGGGGGCTCCACAGTCTAGTTATTAGAGCGTTGGACTCATGTCCGCGTGGTCCCGGGTTCAATTCCCGGATGGAGTCCCTCTTATCGGCGTCCACCCAGCGTCGTGAGGCAAACTGGGGAATAAAGACGTGACGGCCATACTCGGTCTAGAAAGCCCCTGATACGCCTGTTCGTGATTAGGTGCGCGCAGTGCTGACCACACAGCCGTTATTCGGGTGGACGAGTTCCACCAAGACGCGGACAGATAGCGTTGGGACAGGCTGAGGGCCTATTGGCCTGTTACGCCAGTGGTTATGGTTGTTAATGACTTACTTAGTAAAATTTCTGATGTTATTTATGAAATATTTGTCAAGTTTGCCCCTTGCAAAAGAAACTTTGTCCCAAAGTATCCGTGCTGGTTAGACATTATTAGGAAACTCAAGGTTAAAACAATTTATCATATAAAGCCTACATACAAAATTTATATCAAATTCTGAAAATAATATCAATAATGATCCAGGTCAACTGTGAAAATTTATTAAAAACAAAACAAAATATCTTCCCCCAAGATTGAAAGACGTTACTTGTGTATTAATAAAGAAATAGCTAATACGCTTGCACAGTATTTCCAATCAGTATTTGTATCCTCTTCTCAATCGTTCAGTAATTTTGGTAGTAATTGTAGCGGTTACGAAAAAAATGAAATACTGTTTGTTGACCAAATACATTTAAATGAAGTAGAAAAGGGAATTTAAAATCCAAAACAACAGTTCAATCTGATGGCATACCCTCCTATATAGTCAAAGGATGTATTGATATAGTTTGCAAAAGTCTTTGAACAGATTGTATATCAACGAATTATTAATAATGTGAAGTCAGTTATCCCAACTAAACAACATGGCTTTGTTTCACAATCCACTGTAACGAACCTTGCAATTGTTACAGATTTTATTGCGAACTCGTTTGACGAAAGAAAGCAACTCGATGTTATTTATGTTGACTTTGAATAGGCGTTTGACAGAGTTAATCACAATGTATTACTAAGTAAATTAAATCATTATCACTTCTTTCCATCCTTGATTAGGTTCATGTGCTCTTATCGCAGAGAGTCTGTTCTATTTAAATAATAAAAATCTGATAAAAATACAGCACGGGCAGGAATCCCACAAGGCTAGAATCTTGGACCGTTGTTATTCCTCTTGTTTATTAAACCTACTAAAATTCTTACCGGATAATGAAAAAGTGCTATTTTCGGATGGCCTCAAAATATATGTTAACATTAATTCTATGGAAGATGCCATAAAACTACAGCATAGTTTTAGACTACTAACTGGTGCGATATCAATCAGCTTCGAGTCAATACGAAGTTTTATCATTCTGTAGAAAAACGATTTATCGATTTAATTATTAAGTTCATATGTATACATTAATTAGGCCCGACGTAGTTAAAGCTCTTGGCGTCACGTTTGATATGAAACAAATGTTTAACAGCCACATAACAAATTAAGTTTTTAAATGCTAGGATTTGTAATAAGGATGGGAACAAAGTTTAACAACGTTTGCTTATGTTCGTTAGAGTAGAGACGTAGCATTTCTGTGCTATTATTTCTTAGAAAAATAATTCAAAATGGCTTAGACTGCAGACTTAGTCGTGTTACATTTTCGTGTGCCGTCATTAAAAACTCGCCTGGACAGCACTAATCTCTTCCACTGCAAAAAAGCAAGGATAATATAATGAGTTTGAATGACGAAGTTCTCGATCTGGAGAATACGTGCAACGAAATGTCTAGAATTTGCATCGAATTGGATATATGTGATATGTGTTCCAAAGCATTTAGAAATATTGTATTAAAATATCTGTAAATGAGAATTGTAAATACCGACATTCTAATTGGGCTATAAAGCCTGTTGAGTTGACAATAAATAATTAATTAACATAAAAATAAATAAAAATAAAATATAGAAAAAACATATAAACATTTTATTTTCTATCTTGCAAAGTATATTTTTTTCTGGCTGGGAGAGGGGGGCGAGCGCACCCCTGATGGGCGCCCTTGAAGACAGGTGTTCCGCAGGGCTCAATATTAGATCCTTCAATCATAAACTCTTATCGATTCACTTCTATGCCGATCACACACAGTTGTATATCAGTACTCCCAGATAACATATAACCGCAATAAAGCTGCTTAATGATAGTTTTGTAGCCTGTTACCAAATGCCTTGCAAATGGCCTAATAATCAATCGTATTTAATGTACTTTCACTGTTTTAGAAACTCCACAGTAATTAGGCAAAATCAAATGATCTAAAAGTTACTATAATAAACTCCAATATTTCATTTTTGCCGACTATTATTGATTCTGACTCTTAAACTTGGACATTGATACTCAAAATGCAAAATCAATCCAGAATATACGTACTTTCTGCTGCTTTTAATTGAACTGGAGTAAATTCAAACATATTGTATCGGATAGTTAACACAAAAAGTATTTTACCCATGTCACGAAGTAGATTTGAGGCCATCTGGGGTGGCTTCGGACACTTTCCCCCAGTTTTACAATCGACGGCTAATCTTCTGGTCAGGGCTAAGTTGAGGCCAAGTCATATTTTCCGTACGCCGATTGGCCAAATTTTGACCTGGCTTCAACTTAGCCCTGACCAGAAGCTTAGCTGTCGATTGTAAAACTGGGGCTTAGTTGGCTTAGCTTTTGAGCGTTGTTTATTGTTGTCGGAATGCTTCGAAGAAGTAACAAAGCTTAAAAATATATTTTGTAGGCCTGTGGTTTCAAGGTACAATTGTGTTTCGGTCAATTGTCGCAATGTGAGTGAAACAATCTGTCGTTGTTGTCTCGAGTAATTTTTCCAATTTTTGAGTGGTGGAGGCAAAATCTCTCTGTACAGAAGGGTTCGTGGGGTGGCAGCATATGTTGAATGTCTAAATTCGTAGACCTATCTGTTGTCAAAAAAACACCGATATCACTTCTCTGTTAGCAGTTACAGGCGAGACACAAAGTATCTTTATTGAAAATTTCAGCGAAACGTGGGGCGAGTTCGGACATGGTTCAAACATACAAGAAGATTGTAGGATGGTGGCCTTGTCAACATTATAACCATGAGAATCTGCAGAAAGCTATTCGTGCTGCTTCTTCGGGGAAAATGACGATTAGACAAGCTGCCAGTTAATATCAGATATCAAAAAGTTCTCTCTTTGACAAGATTAAAAAAAAAAAATATCCAGGTCATCATAGAGGTCAGAAATGTCTGACAGATGAGGAGGAAGTGTCTTGTACTCGTGCTTTTGAAATGTGCTGAATGAGGTTTCCCATTTAGAACAACAGACCTGCAGCTCTTAGTTAAGTGTTACCTAAATAGAATTGGCAGAATCGAAAAACGATTCAAGAATAATTGCCCAGGACTCGAACGGTTGCAAACCTTTCGATTGTTTAATTTTTGTTCGTTTTTTATTTAATTTTATGACCTTCAGCAGTACAAGTATTTCCTTTTTGTGTCATGATTGTAAACTGTAAGTGAATTTAATAAATACACGTATTGTAGTTGTTAACAAAATTACAAATAATGAACACATTAAATATAAAATAAACACACTTTAAATATACAATGTTATTAACTATCAAATACTCAGAAGACCGCACATAATCATTAAAATGTGTCCGATGACACCTCTGTTAAAAGAAACATCGGAATAAACGGAAAATTCCTTGTGTCCAAATTCACTCAACATTATGGGGCGTTTTCAGACATTGTTTACTATTTTTTAAATAATTGTTGAAATAATGTGTACGCCTTTTGTAGTACGCAAATTAATACGTAAGTCATAGGCATTTTAAAATAATTTTTGGGTTGCAGTACTATTAATATTAAGACTCTAAAATTTAAAAAGCTTTAAAAAGTGACCGAAGTCACCCCAGATGACGGTACTGTTGTTTACCGCATAAAATACAAACTTTTAAATCCCTATTGAAGTTAAGAACCGGATTTGAAATTCACAATCACGTTACATATGGTAGTGATAAATTCAATATCTCTGGTCATTCACTAACACTTATTGAGAAATCTTTCTCCTGCAACGAAAGTTTGGTTCTCCTGACCGATATAATTCATAACCAGCATTAATACACACGATTCATTTAAAACTTCAGTTAAATTCTTGTTACTTACAGATCAGCGACTTAGTTTTGATACACTGGGACGGAAAATAGTTCCAGTTTTCTCCACCAGGTGAAAATGTGGCGCTGTAAAATGTAATGCTAATAAAGTTGTTCATTATAATATTATATCTCACGTGTTTGATCTTATCTATACGTTCTGTACCATTTCCACGTGTTCATTACTTGTACAACGCCACATTTTCGCCCAGTGGAGAAAATTTCAACTATTTTTTTCAGCGTAAATAGCTACCTCATTATCTGATTAGACCAAGTATTAATGTCCTACGTCCATTACAGCCCGTTCTATGCTACTGTGAGGGGTGTCGCTTTAATTTTTACAACCGGATATTAAATTATGTAAAACTGATGTGTTACACAGAAGAGTTTTGGCTGAACCTAGCCCACTGGGAAAATGCATTTGATTTGACTAGGACGTCTCCCATAGAATACTTTTTAATAACTTAAATTTTCTATTATTTAAACTTTTTAGTATCAAAAGGACAATCCCAAAATAATTATATTCATTTCATGAAAAGAAGTTAATTTGGAATAAGTTCCTTTTCTCGTCACCAGAGCATTGGAAAACAACAGCATCATCTACTGTCAGTTTTGAGTACTCGCTAAAAAATTATAGACAAGCAGATAAATTTATTACATTTAGTTATAAATTTGATTTGAATTTATGTTATCATAATCTGCACATCCGGTTTGGAGTTACTGGCCACCCACCAGGCGCCTCCCCAGGTGGCGGATAGCGGAATGCCGACCAGATATGCTGGGTACCGGAAATATTTCGGTGCGGACCAAAACCAATACTGCTGCCTTGCAGTTAGTAGAGGGATCTACAAAGTCTAGGGGAAGATAACCCCGGACAAAAATATCATGGTGAGGGGAATTAGCATCCATTACCACTCTGAGACTGAAGATGAATGACACCTATAAGGCTCAGAGATGGACAGAGGACGACATCTTGAATGTCTACCTTTACTACGAGGTCGTAGAGATGACAACACTACACCGCTAAATCATGTCAAGAAATAGTAACAGATGGTTCATGGATTCTACTGGGGTAAAATATTCCGGAGGTAAACTAGTCCCTCATTCGGATCTCCGGGGGGACTGCTTCAGGGGGCTCCAAGAACAGGATTAAGAAACAAAAAAAAAAGACTTTAAAATAGGAACGTGGAACGTACGAACGTTATAAGAAACGGGTGCTCTTCAGGTGGCGGTACGCGAGACCGAGAAGTACAAGCTGGACATATTAGCGATACAAGAAGTTCGGTGGGAGGGTCAAGATAACATCCCACAGGGCAAGTACACTTTGTACTACGGGGGAACACAATCTCACGATTTCGGAACAGGATTTCTCATTAAGAACAGTATCCTTCAGGCTGTTCAGGATATAGAGTACCTAAACGAAATACTATCGTACGTTACAATACGTACTCGATGGGGTAACACGGTTTTATTAAACGTCTATGCTCCGACCGATGTGGCTACTGATAACGACAAAGATATATTCTACGATGAGCTAGAAAGGCTATTGTTTGACCGAATGCCGAAGTATAGTTCGAAAATTGTGTTGGGTGATTTCAATGCAAATATAGGGAGGGGAGAAAAATATAGACCTACTATAGGCAAATACAACCTTCACGAAAAGACCAACAACAATGGAGAAAGAGTGATAACTTTTGCGATTTCGGAAAACCTACTGGTAAACATGTAACGATTTTCTTTCGTAATCTCCCTGCGCTCCTGTTACGCGCATAGATGCTTTTTTCTTTTCGCGCCTTCTACCGTGCTGCCATCTGCAGCCTAGCTAGTCAACTGATCGCTTGTTGGCGTCAGTTGAAATTGACGGTAAGGTTGGAGCAGGAGGTTAAATCCTTCCTCTTAATTTTCCTCTTTGTGTAAATTTTTTTATTAACAGTTAATAGTGCCTGACTTGTAACATGAGCGGTAATGTATAATCTTTATAATGATTTTATGTGTAAGTAGTTCCGTATAGATATAATTCTTGGAATCGATCCCGGTTTTGATATGCACGTGGATTTGCATTTGGAATCGAACCCGTGACAGCGTGCTTTCTAACGACACCATATTACGTATCTACATTTCGTGTCTCTTAAATATATTACTGGAATTTGCTTTCATTGAATTTGGTTTTGATATCATTTAATGATTGTACTAACTTTATTGAAATTCTTTCGTGAAAACATTGTCTCGTATTCAAACAGTAACTTCGTGTCATTTGCTTTGTTCTGAATGCTACAACTGTATTTTACGTATATTGCGTGGAAAGTTTTTCTACAATTAAAAATTCTTCGAATTCGTCCCTTGCTTTTATGGGCAGTTTGTAAGGAATCTATTGTTGCCTTGCAAGGAATTAATTTGCTTAGATTTTGTAATGAGATAAAATACAAGCCAAAGACGGATCAGTTAATGGGGATTGTAAACCTGTTTCGGACATTCTTTACTTTTTGAACGCAAAATTCCCCTTGGTCAACGGAGTAGTAGCGACAGTTGTGGTTTTCCTTTACCAAGTATTTGCACACAAGCTAAAAGTAAATGTGAACTGTTACAACTAGGTTCTTTGGTTGCGAAGGAGACACGTGGTCGATTTTCATGGAAGTTTTCTTTTCCTGTAAGAAATTGCGTGAATTGATGTTCATGGCTCGTAATGAATTAAATTCACATGCAGGCACTAAATTAAATAGATTTTTATAGTAATGAAATCATGTTGTGAAAGATATGGTAAATTTGTTGTTGATATTTATATTATATGGGATCATTTTGGAGAATTTGCATTTGATTGCAATAAACGTTGTGTTATGCAGATTGAAAATTTTGGCAGTATTCTTGCTTAACCAAGCTGTCTTCAGGTTTACTAAATATTTTTATTGGCAAGCTATTATAAAAAAAACAGATAGAGTTTTACTAAAATCCTACGAGGGGCATATGCCAATACTCTAGTATGCTTATTGGTACACAGTGGGTGGATTGAAATATTACCTTGTACATTTTACTGCCGAGTTGTCAGATGTCTGGATTGGGTGACGGGTAGAAGTGATATTTTGTCCGGTACCGTATCGAGGTGCTGGGCGGCATATGCGGATGGTACTAGGAGGTATTTCCTACTAAATTATTTCGGGGGAAATTACTAAATTACTTCCTGGGTACTGGGTATACACGGCCACCGTGCCGTTGCAAAAAGCACGTATTTTGAATACAAAGACATACAAAAATACCCATGGGTATCTCTTGACGGTAAAACTGTCAACCAGATCGATCACGTATTAGTAGACAGATGAAGACACACCAACCTAATGGACGTTAGGTCGTACAGAGGAGCGGAAGGTGGCACCGACAATCAATTAGTGATCACAGAAGTAAGGGTAAAGTTATGCATCGCGAACAGAGAAAGCAAGGGATCAAAACAACTGAAATTCGAAGTTAAACGATTAAATAATCCGAGCATAAAAGCAGATTACCAACTCAAACTCTCAATAGGGTCGAAATCTTAGCCGACCCGAGTAATAATAATGATTATATTAATAATGAAATTGATGTAGGTAAGATGTGGGAGGCAATTCGTGAAACAATTAAGAGCGCAGCGAAGGAACTTGTAGGTGAGAAGAAACAACAGAAAAACAAAGTTTCGTTTGTTGAAGCATGCCTTAAGCTTCATGAGGAACGAAGACTAGCAAGATAGCAATGGCTAAGTAATAAAAGTGAAGCAAATACCAACCACTACAGTAACGCGAAATGATACGCCACACGCGGGTTCAGAAACAAAAAGCGAGAATATCTGACGCAGAAGATTCAGGAGATTGAGGAAAACGGGAAGACAAATAACATA
>JAGDQP010018258.1:482-21357 GCA_022664845.1 Lepisma saccharinum
GTCTGGTAAATGCATAAATTAATTTTGTTTCATTTTATTTGAGGAACTGGAACGTCGTAATTTCATTTTATGCAAGAACGTGGATCCAATTCTGCCTTTTCTTTTAGGGAGCTTGAGCGTAATACGCTCCTGTTCAATGAAGACTTTGAACTGAACTGCAACGCTCCTTTGAAATGGTAAGGAGCTGAACTGGAAACTATTTCCTTTTTTATGAATTTCCCGAAGACTGTTAGTAGAACAATATACTAAATTTGTATCGAACTTCTGTTTCCCAATGTACAGGGTTGTAGTTCCTGAAGTTTGTTCTTTTTGTCTCCGTTTTATTTTCTGAATTTGACTATCTGAAAGGATATTCATTGTTCGGTTTACTTGGCTGCTACAAGTTATCTGTAACATAAACACAATAACAGAGTTATGATTACAAAGTTACTGTAATACGTTCCATTTTTTTTTCTGTAAATCGAGAAGTTTTTTTTCTCAAACGTATTTGACATTTGTAGGCCTTCAAATACAGAAACTTTCCTGTCAGGGATATTTTTTTAATATAAAATTTTAGCTTAAAGTTAGTAACCAGTGTTTTGTTATATTTTAACCCATTTTCGTGATTTAGTCATCAAATGAAAGGGGACGATCTCCTCCTATTTTTTGTGCCCAATTTTACCTCTGTAAGCATAATTCTCCAGCAAATAAGTTCAGAAGGTATTTTGTCCAAAGTCTCACGAACAAGAGGTCATTTGAAACCATGGAGCCTTGGAGGTGAAAGAGTAGAGCAGCGTTTGTTTTGACAGTTACTGACTCTTCACTTGCCTTATACTGGAGTTCACGTGTGATCAGGCTGGACAAAATGAAAAATAACTATCCAAGTAAGACAATCATTGTGCCGTCAATTGACGGTTCCTGTTGTTTGTAGTCCACGTGATTAGTCATTCGTCAGCTGAATTCCATGCTGAAAAGTATTCGAATCTGTGTTATTTTAAATATGTGCTTGTGTGTTATTTACGGATGGTATCGAGGCGAGACGAAACGAGACTGGCATCAGTCTCGTTCTCGTCTCGATTTTTAATCTTGGTCTTGGTCTCGTCTCGATCTGAACATTTCGGTCTTGGTCTCGATCTCGATTGCAAACCTCAGTCTAGTTTCGGTGTCGAGTCTTGACACGTTAGTCTCGGTCTCGTCTCGAAAGTCTCGAAAGATAATAGACTTTAAAAAGTTACCGTCCCTTGACTCACTCATTTGAAATGGGTATGGAGGCTTTCGGATCTCAGTACAAGAACAAGAATATTAATATGATATTAACACAGTTTGGTACATAGTTAATTTGGGGTTTAGATTAGAAATAATATTCTGAAATAGAGAGAAAAACATTAGGGTTTTAAAGTAATATATATATATATATAAGGTATCTTTTCTAAGGTACCGGTTAGTATTGCAAAATTCTTTCCATTTTTCAAAAAAATATAATAAGTAAATGGTGTAAGAAAAGATCTATATTACAATCTAGACAGTTTGGCTTCTTGACGTATACTTTACATTCTCTACGAGATAAGTCTAGCAGAGGCTGACATAAATGGGAGAGTATTGACAGAAGTAAAAGACTATCAGCAGGGAGAAATTATGGGAATGAAAATTCCCAGAAGAAAATAAATGTCTCTATTTATATGTCCCCGAAACAATTTCCAACACTATTACATTATTATTGAAAGACAACAGAGAATAGTTTTGCATTGATAACTTGGCTACTTATTATGGATTATAGTCATATTTCTAAACTACAATAAAACATGTTGAATAAAATTTATCCAAATGAAACTAATTGACTTCTTGTAGTATGAAACAACATCAACAAAAGCATTAAATTAATATTGTCGAAATTCATGAAAATAAAGCTTATAGTCTCGATCTAGACGAGTGTCTCGAGAGGCAAGTCTCGATCTCGTCTCGAAGGATAAATCTCGGTTTTGGTCTCGTCTCGATGCATAGTGTCTCGGTCTCCTCTCGATTCCTGGACCTTAGTCTCTGTCTCTGTCTCGAATTCGAGACGAGACGAAGACTAGTTTCGTTCTTGGTACCATGCCTACTGTTATTAGTGTGTTTCCTCTCTGTAGGATCTTTAGTACTAGTCCCACGGTAACAAAATAGACTTGTGTCTTACGTGGAGACATAAGAGTCGAACTTTTAGGATCTCTATAAGAATTGCAGGGTTGTTATATTCCAATTTACTGGCATCTAATGTGTCATTTCATCTGGAAAAGGAACAAGAGAAGGGACGAATATAATAAAGATCCTACGTTGTTAAGATTACTAAGTCACCTGCACAGAAAGTGGTTGAGGAAAGGCATTTCTACCTGTACTAAGTTTACGAGTTTTTCGAATGATATCGTGTATTATAAACCATTTCAGAACGTACCGAAATCTTCGAAGTGTCCAAGTCCTGCTTTTATAAAAAAAAAAAATGACTAACCTGTGATAATTCAAGAGGGAAAAAGGAGACTCTTTGACGTTTACACCTGCAAATGCTCTGTTTGAGTAGACTATAGATGTGAAAAAACTAGAAAGGGTTTGTTTCTCCAAGAACAAAGAGCAGAGAAGGTCGGAAAGATGCAAGGTAAATACAAAAGTACGAATTCTATTGCAGTGCACAAAAATGGCGAGTTTCGAAGACAACGATAATCGAAAAACCTGTTCTTCGGAAGAGTACAAAAAATCAGACATAATCAGAGGATACATCTTCAACCGAGCAACTATAGTCAATAGTCAAACATATGTATTGCATGTTATATCACTCTGTCTGTGTACTCATATTCTGCTTCGGATTCAAAAGGGGCGTGGTTAGGATCCTATGTGCTCGATTACCACTAAACTAACAACTCAATCAATGAAGGTAGCTCAAAATGACTTCTTTTAAATAAAATAATTCCTTTGTGGTGTTACAGACAAATTGACATTTTTTTCTTTTGTGTCGCACACGACTTCGACTTATCAATATTTTAGATACGTCTCGTATACGTACGTATGCAAACATACGAGACACTTGCAGATTATCAATAAGCCAATAAAGATCCTGGGCATTTGTTTAAATTCAAGAGCTATCTTGAAAAGGTACTTGTTTTGGAAAATTTATTGTAGTTATGGAAACACTGTTACAATACGTTTGCAGCACGTGATCTTGAATTGCATGGCGATTGGTTTTTACCCGGCCGGGTTCAGCTGTGTGATGACTGTGATCACATAATACTGTAAGAAAAATGTATATGTGGAGGAAAGAGAAAAAGTTTCGGTGTACAGAAGGAGAAGAAACGCGGGTAATGAAAAGGCGAAAGAGTGAAAATGGGGTAAGGTGAATGAAATGAAGGGATGGGGGTAGGGTGCGGTGGCGATGAAGTGCGAGATGAGAACTTTGTAGGTCGGTGCTGCTGGAGCTGGAGGATGCTGAGGTGAAATTCAAGGCACGTACAGCAAGTTCATCAGCCAGTGGAGAAAGTTCAAATTTTTGGAGAAGAGATAAGAAAACTGAGATTCTTTAACCGGTAGAAGATGTAATGCTCTAATATCCACCTATAAAAGAGAAAACTTTGGAAAGGGCCAAACGATAAAACTACATCGATAAAGTTATTACTTTCGGGTACAATTCAAAGATCTATTAGTAAAAATATTCTTCTGGATTTATCACTAAGTAACTCTTGTCATTTCTCTTCAATGGTAATTAATTAAAGAAAGTTTATTAGAGGGAAATTTTGGACAAACTGGTTTTTAGGGCTTCTGTCAACGACAAAAGATTATACTGTATCTCATTTCGCTGTTACAAAATTCATACGAGAACAGTTGATGGGTTCAGAAGAAATATGTTAATTTATTTAAGAAGAAATATATGTGATTCGAAATATTCGTATTCTCTAGAAAGACGCATTAAAGACTGATGTACTTTTATACAAAATATCAATATTTTATATCACATAAATACCGTGTTATGTTTAAAAATTATGCTGGAAATTTTTCTTTTCTACATCGATATCACTCGGATCCCTTTGCTGCTCGTGTTCTCAATTTGGAGAAAGGATCCGGACGCTATTGATAATGTGCCGTCCCAGAATTTACCTAATGCAACTGAGGGAAAGCCAGTGGAAATGCCTGAGTTAAGGACAGTAGCCCCTTTTATTTGCAACATTTTTTTTTCTCGAAATATACATGCTATCTCTAAGCTCTTACGTTCAGTAAATTATTACTGTTATTAAAAAATAATCTACATTAAGATAAATGCACTATTTACATACAGTATTTCCATATATTTACATTTAATATGAGATCAACGAAAATTTCCTTGAATTAACAAACTCAAACTGGATTCGCTGGATTACAAATCACGCGCTCTTGGGTTGTAATTCCGATTGCGTCATAAATCAGCATGATGTAAATGGAAGGGAAAATGCGCTGTATAGTTCGTAAGAAAATATAATTTCTACCCTTTGAATTTTGAATTTAAATTTATTTGTGGCCTTTGGGTATCTCAGGTTCAGGCGGGGCTAGTGTAGCAGAAAGGATGCAGAAAGTAGTCAGCCAGGGCCTGAGTTGAAAGTACAATCCTGGCATTTGCCAGTGTGACTGAGAGGAAAACTACGAAAAGAAAACCTCAGTAAGGATGATCGGCTGCTGGTACCAAGCCCAGGACCTTCCGACTGCAAAACCAATACTCTACCAACTGAGTTACCGTCACTCGGTACCTGTGAATTCGAAGATTAATTCTTCGTCTAGAACATATTCACAAAGTAATTTATTAACAATTTAAACCATAGAGCGGCTTTAAATGTGTATTTTTATTCTGGACGATTGTATGATATTTAGAAAAAGATATGTTAATGATTGTTTAGCGGACAAAATTTTATAAGAGGTCATTTTTTTTTCATTTCGAAACGTCCTGGGTACACGGTAGGTGGATAAATCGTATAATACAAAGACATGCTTCTTATCTTTTTTTTTTTATATATATCTTCATAACATGCTTATGATTGTAACCCGCACCACGTCTTCTACGAACGTTTTCTTATAATATACAAAAGCAGCAAATGCAGCCACCAGTGTTTCAGATTGTACACAGCAATGAAATAGAGCTTAGACCATAAAAAATATTAAAATATGTTATTCCTTTAAACAACTTTCACGCATTGCATGGGAAGTTTTATATAAAGCTTGAATGAACTGAATAAAAAATATCGTTGTAGCAAGAAATTCGCATTCACAAGCCCATTTAGCCTAGTTGATTACGAACCTTAAGAATAGCGAGCCTTGAGATTAAACCAAACTAGCACCTCTCTCTCTCTCTCTCTCTCTCACACACACACACACACAGAAAGAAAGAAATGTACTTTCAGTCTCATTTTACAAAAGAGTTTTATTTTAACATCAGTCTTGTTTTTTATGCGTTGATTGATTCTGAGTTAATGAATTCCATATTAAGAATTTTATCATGTAGATATCAAATGTAGACAAAGTTCAAGGGAAACTTTTGGGACGCAGAGAAATGAAATGATAGAAGTGGGAACAGAGTGGAGTCTGTTGAGATTTCATAAAAACAACAGAGATTTCAATGGGAGGAGTAGGGAGAATTCACCCTTCACCCTTGAATCGCATACATCACAGACACAGCTGGTAAGGTCGTTTTCTTTGGATTCTTCAGCGTTTTTTTTTCTGTCTTTTTTTTATTTGAATTCGGTTTGATCTTCATTCACTGCCTACTCGTTTCCCACCCTATCAGAATCCGAACCTTCTCTCCTATTGGACATACACATACTCCATTATGTCATTCCTCTACAGAGACAGAAGAAAGGGAGAAACAGTCGTAAAAGTAGGATCACTTCCGCCCGTTCCGATAAGATACTCTCTCTCTCAAGTTTATAGATGTACAGGGTGTCCGAAAAGCATTTACATATGTATTAACAAAACGCCTTGGCTCGAGTATCCATATATCTACCAAGTGACTTTCCTACAAGGCAGCTGTGACGAGAGCCCGTCACATGTCTGAGAGATGGTGTCTCTCTGCGCTCCATTTTCCGGGGGCAATAATGCAATATTTGGGGTAAGGGCCTACATTCTATGTACCGAGGTTGAGCAAAACTTTGTAAAACGTCAGTCTGCATGGCTGACGGGAGCAGGATTCGAACCAACTTAATCTTTCTAGTGCTCATCTGAAGTTTGTGACCGTAAGACTGGACTACGGGAGTAGGTTGCAGCATCAATGTTTCTAACTAACTCTATGGCTTATGGAACTCGCAAGTTCATCGCCGCAGTAACAAACGTTTCCCATTGGATTCTATCCTGGGCAACATCAAGCCAGTCTTCATCACGAACACCTACTTCCCAATGATCTCCTTCCATCCGGCCTTCCAACCAGGATAGAATATAATCTTCGTTTCCCCCATCCAAGCTACATGCCTGCCCACCTTAGTCGTCGCGATTTCATTATTTTAAAAACATCTGGTGAATCGTACAGTCCGTGCAGTCTTCATTATGCAGTCATCTTGTCCCGTTTCGGCCCGTATATCTTTCTCAAAACATTATTTTCAAATACACGTAATTTATGTTCATCTGCTAGGGTCGTACTCCAACTTTCGCAACCGTAAAGTATTACCGGCAGAATAATCGTTCTGTATATTTTCAATTTCAATTTCCTTGATATTAATCGCGATGTTACAGGTTTTTGGACTGAATAGAAACATGCGTTGCCCGACACTAAGCGATTTTTTTATTTCTTCTGTGACCTCATTTTTGCTTGTTATGTATGCTCCCAAGTATTTAAATTTACTGTCTCTATGACTTCATCCATAATTCTTATGTTTTTATTTTCTTCATTTGCTGTGTTTCCGCTTGTTATCATGTATTTCGTTTTATGTATGTTTACCTGTAGACTTATCTCATCGCACGCTTCTACTAAGACGAAGGTGTTGCTTTGTAGTGCATCTATATCGTCCCCTATTAAATCTACATGATCCGGGTATACGAACAGTTGATTTAAACCATTCAATGATAGTTCCTTTGTGTCCTCTTTAATTTTTAAAATCGCATAATCTAACGCAAAGTTAAACAGTAGTGGTGATAAGGCATCGCCTTGTTTCAATCCGTTGAGAATCTTGAAACTATCTGACATATTATTACCTATCTGTACTCTGCTTATGGAGTCGCTGAGACACATCTTCACTAATCGAACCAGTTTTTTTCGGAATTCCAAATCGTATCAGGATACTGTATAACTTTTCCCTTTTCATAGAATCATAGCGTTCTTAAAATCAATTAATAGCTGATGAACCGTCCCATTTTATTCCCATTTCTTCTCAAAAATATGTCTCAAGGCAAAAATCTGGTCCAAGGTGGATCTATTTCTTCTAAATCCACATTGGTGATCTCCAATTATTCCATCTACGTATACACTTTGGTGTGTTAACAGAATATTACTTAATACTTTGTAACAGGTTTGAAGTAACGAGATTCCGTGGTAATTATTGCAGTCCGATGTATCGCCATTTTTGTAAATCGGAACTATTATTGAGGTTTCCATTCCTTTGAAAGCTCCTCCTTTCTCCATATAGAACTTATCAATTTATGTAGTTCCTTGATTAGTGCCGTTCCTCTCGCTTTAATTAATTTGGCTAAAATATTGTATATTCCTAGTGTTTTGAATTTTTTCAATTTCTTTACCGACATTTCGACCACTGTTCTGCATGGATTTCAAATACCTCAGTTTCTTCCCCGTTGTGTACATTAAGAAGTTTGTCGAAATAACTTTTCCACACATCGACAATTTTAGCCGGATCCGCCTGAAGATATCCACGTTCATTTCTAATCATTCCTAGCCTCGGTTGGTAACCCTTTCTTAACGAGTTTACCCCTTTGTATAGATCTCGTACGTTATTTGTCTTGCCGTTTACCTCTATCTCCGGAATCTTCTGCGTCAGATATTCTCCCTTTTTGTTTCTGTACCCGCGTGTAGCGTTGCGTTTCGCGTTACTGTAGTGGTTGGTATTTGCTTCGCTTTTATTACTTAGCCATCGTTGCCTAGGTTGTTTTTGCTTTCCTCATGAAGGCATTCTTCATCAAACCAAGGTTTGTTTTTCTGTTGTTTCTTCTCACCTACACGTTCCTTCGTTGCACGAATTGCCTCCCACATCTTACATCAATTTCATGCCTAGATAAAAGAAGACAAACTAACATAATGGGCGTTAGGTCATACAGAGGTGCGGAAGGTGACACCGATCACAAAAGTAAAGGAAAGTTATGGATCGCGAACAGAGAGAAACAACTGAAATTCGAAGTTAAACGATTAAATAATCCGAGCATAAAAGCAGATTACCAACTCGAACTCTCAAGTAGGTTCGAAATCTTAGGCGACTCAAGTAAGAATAATTATCATACTAATACGCCTTCTTTTATCTACTAATAGGTGATCGATCTGGTTGATAGTTTTGCCGTCCGGAGATACTAATGTGTATTTGTGTTCAAAGTACGTGTTCTTTTACCAGTAAGTTTTTCGAAATCGCGAAGGTTATCAGTCTTTATCTATTGTTGTTGGTCTTTTCGTGAAGGCTGTATTTGCCTATAGTAGGTATATATTTTTATTCCCTCCCTTCCTTTGGGTTGAAATCACCCAACACAATTTTTGAATTATACTTCGGTAATCGGTCAAACAGCCTTTCTAGCTCATCGTCGAATATCTCTTTGTCGTTATCATTAGCCACCTCGGTCGGAGCATAGACATTTATTAAAACCGTGTTGCCCCATCGAGTACGTATCGTAATGTACGATAGTCTTTCGTTTACGAACTCTATATTCTGAACCGCCTGAAGGATAGTGTTCTGAATGAGGAATCCTGTTCCGAAATCGTGAAACTGTGTTTCCCCAGTGGTAGAAAGTGTACTTGTCCTGTCGGATGCTATCTTGACCCTCCCACCGAACTTTTTGTATCGCTAATATGTCTATCTCGTACCTCTTGCTTTCGCGTACCGCCACCTGAAGAGCTCCCGTTTGGTATAACGTTCGTACGTTCCACGTTCCTATTCTAAGGTCTTTCTTAATCCCGTTCTTGGAGCCCCCTGAAGCAGTTCCCCCCCGGAGATCCGAATAAGTGACTAGTTTACCTCTGGAATATTTTACCCCAGGAGAATCCTTGAACCATCTGTTACTATTTCTTGACATGCTTTAGCGGTGTAAGTTGTCAGCTCTATGACCTCGCAGTAAAGGCAGACATTCAAGATGT
Source organism: Lepisma saccharinum (assembly GCA_022664845.1). Lineage (NCBI taxonomy): Eukaryota > Metazoa > Arthropoda > Insecta > Zygentoma > Lepismatidae > Lepisma > Lepisma saccharinum. The sequence continues at coordinate 9,724 of JAGDQP010018258.1, forward strand.
CGTCCTCTGTTCATCTCTGAACCTTGCCAATGTCATTCATCTTCAGCCTCAGGGGGTAATGGTGAAACTGCTTCCCTTCACCATGATATTTTTGTTCGGGGTTATCTTCAGCCTTTGTAGATCCCTCTACTAACTGCAATGCAGCAGTACTGGTTATGGTCCGCCCCGGAATATTTCCGGTACCCACCATATCTGCTCTGCATTCCCCTATCCGCCACCTGGGGAGGTGCCTGGTGGGAAACTAGTAACTATGTCATTAGAATCGAGAATCGATGTTTCTAACATTCTAAACTAGAAGTTGCAAGGCCAGTTCTATAAAATATTTCAGTAAATATTTCTCGAATTTCAGTTCACGTACATGTTTTATTTTACATGTTATTAGAAAAGTAAAATCTTACAGTTTCATCTCAAATGAAGTTAAAATCGTCCACCTTGTTGTACACTTTAAATGATTCTTTGATATTCCTGTTTTGCTTTGTTTTTCTCCATTATCTTATATTTTATATTTGCGATGGGTACAAAACCAAACAATATCGAGAAATTGTTGTCAGTGATCTTAGTTTGAGTCAGGTTGTTTCATAAATGAAACTTCGGGGACCCGTGTGGATTCATTGAACGGAGTGGTTGGGAGCTCACTTTATCACAAACTGTAGGTCGCGTCCTTAGAAGTCAATAAGTTCGTTTAGGACGATAATAATAATTCAATGCAGGATAGCTTTATACTATATATTGTGCTCGAACAAGCTGCTAAAATTATCATTGTTTTAATACATTTGGATTTACAAATATGCCAAATGATCTAGCTAAAATCTTTCATTTTAGCTTAGCTGGAAATAAAAATTAATCTAAGTTAATAACCAAATCGGAACATTTATTGAATGTTTTAACCTGAAAACAATTCTGGCTATAATAATTCTTTGTATAATTCAGAGAGTTTCCAATCGTCAAATTTCTACGAATAATAATCTTGGAAATGTATGTGGAGATTATTTCTGTCTTACGTTGTCATTGTTTATGTTCTCTAATATTCCATGATTTCATTCAACATACGGGTTACGTGAAAATAAAACGGAATCTTGGCAAGTATAAAAAAAAACTTCCACAAAAATATGCAGGAAGTTGATTCGATGGAAAACAGCAGTCTCTCTCTTAAAGGAAAAAAAAAAAAAAAAAAAGGAATCAGAATTTTTGTTTAAAATTCTCTTAACTCCTCTTTATCTTTTTCTCTTCTTTTCTTTTCTTTTTAAGTTTTTTTTAAGTCGTGAAGAGACTCTATAAATAAGTTTCCAAGAGTGTATAAATCAGCAAGTGTGAGATACTAAACAATATATTATGTTGAGAATTTTTCATTGGAAACAGTGGAAGGACGAATTCACTGAAAGAAAGCTGTTCTACAAGGTAATAAAAATACTGTTTTTACAATTTTTGTACAAATCTTTTCGGATTTTCTTTTCATCAAGTTTCTGTGTTTAAGAAGTGTTGTAAGTAATGGGTACGAGAAGTGTGGGTCTTTTTGAAGGCGAATTTTAAACGATTCTTCCGCATTTCAGGAGTTCCGGTTTACCAACACTTCTTGTACACGTCAAGTCAAAGACTCGATTTTTTTGTTAGAATGAGTTATTGATTAGCCGAGATTTTTTTTTCCTTCCTTGCCCGGTTTCGATTCGTGGTGGGAGTTCTGAATTAGCATCAGGATACCAAAATGGGAATTCACTTGAATAAAGACTTAGCGGACTGTGAACTCGAGAGGAAGATAAAAGCGGGGATGTGATGATGAGTAATTGCATTGACCACGTGATACTCTTTTTGAAGCGAAACCCGCCTGGTAGGCCAAGACTCTGTTATGGCTGCAGCACCATCGAGTTTTGTTCAGTTTAACTCTATTATAGTGATATCATTTTGTTTATTACTGCGGCGATGAACTTGCAAGCCAGAGTTAATTATTTAGCTAGTTGATATAATTTACAGCCTGCACATATTCCGCCAGATGTTTTTGCATTAGTCTATAACAATGATTCTATAATGGCAGCGTCACCTTTCTTGATATTTACTCTCGAATATAAATAATGTAGTACAAAGATGCATGTGAAACAGAAATTACATCTAAAATAAATTACCTATGTTTTCCTTTTTAATTTAACAAGACAAACAAGTCTTCCTCGTAATTTTGACAAGTATTACAGACATTGTAAATTTAAATTGCAATTCGACGCCGCCATTTTACACTATTTAGATCACTATGAGCTTTCCCGAAAGTGAATCTCGATTATCCTTTACATTCATAATCAATCGGCATGAAAAGACGTTATTTTGTAGTTTGCTCAAATTGTTTTCCCATGCGAAAGTTAAATACCTACTGTCTTGTGCCTTCACAACAGTCCAGAAGTGAAATATAGCAGTCAACGACTAGAAAGCAGCCTAGAATATCAGGGATTGTCAAATTTTATGTTGTTCAGCACCACTTGAACTACATATGTGCGAAGTTCCAAGTTTGTAAGAACACCTTTTTGGTGCAGTCACTTTTATGCTGAAATTGACTGGCCTATTTCTCAAGTTGTTTTTCCAAGTTTTTGTTCAATTATTGTCAAATTTTGTGATTTCCGCTTCAAATCCACTCACAGTTAATTATATATACAGTACTTGGCCTTTACTACTTACTGATTATTAATTAATTTTTCAAAGCTTTTGTAAAACACATTTTCAGAAACATTTTGCAAAAAAAGAGGAACTTAATTTAAGTTTTAAATTAAGAAAATTAATAAACTTTGACTTTAACGATTCTGAATCGTTCAAGGGGTCGAAGACTGCTATCCTGATTTTATCAACCAACATTTCTCTGTTTTGTCAGCTGCCTATTACTGAAGAGATAATAATTAGATATTTCAAGGCTTGTCGAATCTATATTCTATAGAATGCTTATCAAAAAGGGTTACATAATTCTTCCTCATGAAAGTTAGAGAAAAGAAGTTTTAAACAACGAGTAGAGAATTCTTTTTTTCGGGAAAATATTTTATCTCAACATTATTTACGTAACTTAGCAATTTAGAAAAAAATAATTCTTCTAGCTTGTTAATGTATTTATGTACAAAAGTTGCATACGTTTAAAGAGAGTATTAATGCTGATAGCAAATACCCGTAATTGGCAACTTCCTAATCGTTGCGTCCTAGGTTTTGCAACGACTTAGAATACAGCACGTGTTTGCCCAGTGCCCGTGATATAGTGGTTACAGTCGCGGACTTCGGCACAGGAAAGACACACAGACTCGATCTTTGCTGTCGGTGATACTCATTGAGCTTTTCCACGATTTACTTCAGTATCACCCGCTGAATGTCCGTATGGTACCTAGGTAAAGTTCTTGGTCGCTATCCTCCGTCTCTCTGCTTCTGGAAGAGTGCTCGTCGAGAAACGTCATCCCTCAGATATGTCACGAGACTAGGCCATGGCTGCCTGTCCGACTCTTAAATGTAAGTTAAAATACAACTCATCAGTCTTAACTTATTCTATCGGTGGAAACAGGAGAGAAGAGAGAACTGTCCTGGCCGTACTTAAAATTTTCAATCCGGCATTTGCCTGGCGTGATTACGAAAAAAAAAAAAAAACAGAATACGAACTGAATCAGAATGGTGGGCGTAAGCAGCTTTGAACCTTCACGGCCTTCCCAGTGCTAATCCTAAAGGATTGGGTCCGAATGCCTATAATTATACAAATTATTAAGCCCTTGTAATTTGATTTTATTTATAGCCTTTTGAACCGAGCCACCGTAGCTCAGTGGTAGATCGTTGTTGTAGCGTTCGGGAGGTCGTGCGTTCGATCCCAGCGGCCAACCATCCTGACTGTTTTTTTTTTCAGAATTTCCTCAGTCACACAGGGCAAATACTGAGCTGAGCCAGAGTTGCCTAAAGGCCTTAAAATAATTTACCAGGCAAATGTCGGGATGGCATCTTCAACATAGGCCCTGGCCCACACCTTCCCAAATCCTTTCCTCTCCCTTATCTCAACCTGAGCCTTAGATGCTTAAAGGCCATAAATAAATAATACAAAAAAAAGCCTTTTGACGTCTGTGGCTCAGGCCTGGATAGGCTAGGTTGAGGATGGGGAAAGTTTAAGGTGCACGAAACTAAGGATTTTCGAAACGACGTGTACATAAAGTGTAAAGTAGGCGTGCTATCTTTTTACCGCGCCTAGCCTACTAACTTTTATGGTAGAGCTCAAACCGTCCATTTGAAGGTTGAGAAAACTAGAGCGGTTATCCTATATTGACTTAAGTATTTTCCAGCTTTTTTCTTCAAAAAATTATCTATAATAATGGTTATATTCGTTTTTTCCCTTTCCTTATTATATTCGCTTCATTGTTCTCGAAGCGAGAAAACATCCTAAAATGCTGGGACGTGCTTAGATGTCAACTTAGTTCGACTCATCAATTTAATTATAAATACATAACTTTAAGATCATTAGTTCAGTAGTATCAATAATTCAGAAGGAATTATTACAATTTTGTTGCTTGTAGTGAAAGCTAAAGATGGAAAGTTGTAGGAAGAACCAAGATAAGATAATACTCAACTTATACTAAATTTGGCAGAAATACACTGTAAAAATATTAGGTTTATTTGATACTGTCGTATACATCTATTGTAAAATCCCTTAGTTTTATTTACAAGATTTGAAAGTATGCAAAAAGTACGAGGAGTCCAAAGGCCCTGGCTGCTATCTGTCCATTCCATGACATTAGTTCGCTTTATTTAAAAATATTAAATGGAAAATAGGTATTTATGCCACCACCAGTGTACTCTGATCATAGACACTCTAAATTTTACACGGATATAATTTAATATAGGAACGACGCATGGGGGCTGTTGAGGTAGCGTTCCACCCCTCGACCTACGGTATGAAGTGAGGTGGGATGGTCAGTCCCACGCTCGACCGCCTTTACCTTCCTAAGGTGCCTACGAATACAAAGGACACACTGGCACTCACTTTGATAGGAGATTGATTGCACCCCAGAGCGCCAGACATGGGAACACTGTGAGAAAAGTCTCCAGTGTCCTGGCCGGGCCGCCTGATTTGTAGTCAGACGGGCTACTCCCTGAGTCCGGCGATTCATGGAATATAAACTACAAATGATAATCAAGAAAAGAACTGGAAATATGAAATTATTTTACATAGAAACATAAAAACAGGTAACGCAACTTCATGCATTTTTCACTAGGTGACAGGAGAGTATGGAATTGTACGCCATTACATATTTTTATTTAATATGCTAAAACGAGATGTGTTATTCTTGTAAATACCTTTCACAAGCTGTAGTAGACTATCTTTGTTTTTAATCTTTAAAAAAATAAAAATTTAAAACGAGCAGTGAAGACACTAAAGTATTAATTAAAAAAATATATGTGCTCTGATCCAGTGGTTTTAAACCTTTTAATACTGAAGGACCGGCAAATTATAGTGAAAAACTTTCACGGACCGGGAAGCTGCCAGTTAATTAGAGGTTTGGAGGTTTGTTTTAACGTTACAGAGATGCCACGCGAGTACATCTTCAGATTCTAGCAGTTTTGCAAAGGAAATGTAAACATTTATCTCAGTTTTGAACTGTCCAAATCTACAAAATATGTGTTAATTAATAATTAAAGGTATTAATTTGCCGAGAGCCGGTACACTAGTTTCACGAACCTATTACGATCGTACGATCGTTTAATGAGAGCTCACCCCTTTTAAATCCTAGTTTACCTCCAGAATTTATGTTAGGAATGAGTTAGTGAATCAATCGACGGAATGGAAATTAAACAAGTAATTCATTTGGTTCATTTTTAGTTCTTTATGAATGTCTCTTTCGGCTTCTTTCCATAAACGATGTCTAAATTTAACATTATTTTTGAAGCTATTCTAAAAAAATACTTATCAAAACAAAATGTGAGAATAAATAACGTTTTTCTTCATTAAAAAATACTTTTAGGGCTAGGTTTACCTTGTCTGTGCCCGTTACATATCTGAAGAATTTCGCACCTCTACAATTTCTTTGCCGGGGACGGGGAAGGTAGTGAGGTTAGAGACTTTGGCCTAAGTCCGTCACATGTCGTGCCTCAAGACATGCGACGAGCATATGCATAGCTACATATATAGGCCATAAATAAAAACAAAATAAAACATTAAATACTGTGTTCGCGGAATACATTTTTGTGGAAGTATATCATTGGTATTCATCTGGAGAAACTGAGGAAAACCTTAGTCAGTATAGCCGCCAGCAGGACTTGAATCCCTTCAGTGCCGATCCGAAGTCCGCGATCCTAACTAGACCAGGGGGTTTTGTAAGTAAACTTTTTGAAAATACTAAAGCTCATTTACCATTTATATCCTATACCAAATATGTATTTTAAAGTATTTTGAGACTATAAACACACTGTAACTTTCGTCGAATACACTTGAAAAAAACTTTCTTCAACTCCTGAAAATACTCTTGTTTGTGCACCCACGAAAGATTTTCATACAAATGAGAATATATACAGTGTTTTTTTTTTTAATTTACGTTTACTATCGTATTTTTGCTTAATTTTTTATGTACATATGTTCTACTCGATTGCTTTGATTAAACAAATTAATTAATACCATAATGCCTATATATCTATTATCCACAAAGATGCAAGTATTATTATGGAAGCATTTCGCAAGAGATAAAGAAAGCATTTGTCTTTGTCATTAGTTAAAATGAAGAATATTCTTTACAATGGTTGTAGGTGCCTACGAAGCCTTTTCTCCCGAACCTTCATGGTTTCTTTAGAATTTGAATTTCGATTTCTTTATGACTTTTTGGCAACTATGTTTCAGCTCTCAAGCTAGAGTTGATACAATGTCAAGTGCAATGTGTGAATATATTATATACAATTATATACAATATATTGTATACAATTATACGAAGATACTGTCTTACTGTCCAATTGGAATTTGCTGAGCGGCCGTAGCTCAGTTAGTAAAGCGCTGGCTTAGCATTAAAAAGGCATTTCGAACGATCACATTGGCCGACCATCCTGACTAAGATTTTTCTAGATTTTCTCCTCAGTCACACCAGGAAAATGCCGTGATGGTACCTCCCAGACTGACTATCTGTCAACATCCTCTCCCCAACTCTATCGTGGCCTTTAGGCATGTATGGTTCAGGGCGAGATAGTCTACTCAGTCAGGACCCAAGTGAAAGGTATCAATCATCCCGGTATTTGCCTGGTGTGACAGGAGAAACCTTGTACAATCTCAGTCAAGCTTGTCAGTCGCTGAGATCGAACCCAGGACCTCCCGAATGCGAAGCCAACGCTCTACCGACTGAGCTACGACTGCTTGGTCTTACTGTCCTGTCTTATTCATAGCTGATTAACTATCTGAACCATAAAGGCGTTTTTATTGCGAAATTACCATTAATTCGGACCCCGAAAAAAAACATAATTGAAGGCCCTGTTGTAGGGGATTTTCCGTGTTTCCCACCGGAGAACTTAGATTTATCGTAATCAAGGTTAAATGACGCGTTGAGCTCAGAAGTATGAGAAGGGTCGTTTATTTTATATGTTTTAATGGACTTTACTCTCTTCTATAGCCTAAACCCGTCATAAAACTGCTTATTTGACGTCCCTTTACCGAATCTTCCGGGGAAAGAATGGGAAAGATAGCGTCCAGGCTTTCTCGTTCAGGAGCCATCCCGGTGTTTTTCTCTCAAAGAAAAAACCTTTGAATCCTCATTTTAAATAGTATAACCTACTTGAACAGCTCTCAGAACTCCAGTTTTTTCCAGTCATCTATGAGGTAAAGGTTCGTACTCGCACAGGAACTTTCTGTTCTTTTATCCACTATGCAATAAATAATTGAAAAACAAATAGAGGTAATCAGATGAGGCGAATGAGACAATTTTTACCCTCCAATTTCTCCTATAGAACAGTTTAAGTCTGGAAATGTATTTGTAGTAGAGTATACGTGAGAAACACTATGATTTTCTGTACCTGAGAATGGAAGAAAATTATTGAAACATGAGAAAGAAGATGCAGGTCCATTGGTGTACAACTCCTCAAGCTGAGACGACAGACACACCCCTCCATCCCTCTCTATCTCTTCTCATACTATTCATCCTACAATGTTTTATGAACTGTCACGTGCATCCATTCAAGATATCGATCAAGTATCATATAACACACGTGTTCCATAGGAGATGAAGAGGGACTCCCGGGAAAGGACGGGTCAATGTGACTAACGCTACACAAGGATAGGCATTTTTCAACGTGCTGAGTTGGAAACCCTGGGCCCGGGTCGGGCGGTCATGAAAGAGTTTGGCAGTTCTGTTCTGTGTAGTGAAACGGCCGAGGCACAGGAAGCGGTCTCCAATTTCAACAGCATCCGAGAGAACCCGCGTACGCAAGATTTTGGCTGTTTCTTCTCTCCTTTGTGTAAGCACAAAACCTGCTGCTTAGCGAAATGCAAACCGGGAAAGGGAGCGTTGAGTTTATTTAGTGTGTATCCCTAGTGTGTGCGCGTGCATTTAATATTCAGGATTCAGCTGGGTCGCAATTCCAGTTCGTATTAGCTTCTAATTGGTGCTCTATATAGCGGGTGCATTTGACTTTTCTTGTAGTGTGGTTTTTAACTACTTCGTTTCTTTACGAGAAAGGGGGAGGTGACCGATAGGATTGTTAGTGAATGTTTCTCTAAGTGTTGTGTTTACAGGTGATTTTTTTTCGTGTAGTGCAAAGATCCCAGAAATGAATTCTTGGAAGTGAAAAAAAGTCAATATAGTTGTAAGAGATTTCTGCTGTTATGCGACAATTGCATTTTATGTAAGATATTATACTTATCTACAGGTCTGGTTAATCTAATTATTTCAACATTAGATTAGGGTTTCTCTCAATCTTTTCGCCGCAGTAGTTCAATTGTACAACGCTCACCTCTGGTGCGTAGAGTCCTCGGTTCGATCCCAGCTTGTGCCATGTGGGCTTTGTAATGGACAAACACCGTGTGTTTGGGTTTTCCCGACGTTCTTCCGTTTTTTCCTACTTTTTTCACTCCATCATTCGGCCTGAGCCAGTCTAAAGGCCTTATATAAAATTTCCCTCTATCTATTCCGTTTCCAGTAATGAACATAAAAAGCAGTAGAACATAATTTTCGATTTTTTTATGTTAAGTCACGTTTAATTTGCATTAATGGGCTATACGGATTAAGGTCTAAGCTCATCACAAGTATGAGGGATGACTTTCCTCGGTGAGCACATCTTTCTGAATAAGGAATGAGGAAGATACGTCTCTATTCCAGATTAGTATATACCCAGTCTTTATAATTACACTTCTGATTAAATTGCGTAATTTTTTCGAGTTTTTCACCTCGACTCGTCAGGTTAGATTGCCTGAGGCTGAGTAGATTACATAATTGAAGAGCTCGGGGAAAGAATAGGGTATGCGCATGAAATGTGATTTCTTGTAAAACACATTTTAAAGCCTAAATCTCCCATTACTCCCATGTATTTCATGTTCTAAAAATCGCTATATCTTGGATATTATTTGCACTTTTGCATTGAAGCTTTCTGAGGTGTTAGCTGTAATTATGTAGTACATGTTACGAGTGCAAACTCCTTAAAAAAAAAAGGTACATACTCCCTTCTTTCCCTGTATTCCACAATTCTGTTTATTTGTAAAACTCGTGATTTTTCATGTATTACATCACCTTCAGAATACTATGGCTATAGAATCTTTCCTTATGGTGTAGGATAATCTACATGTGGATTGCCTCTAATATACACTATAAAAAACATTTATTTTACACTTTTTCTACACATCATTTCTGATAATCTCTTCGTATAGTCTTGATACGTATAGTGTGTCAATAATATGTGTAGGAAGTTTATCACATGTTTCTGAATGTTAGTTTTAAACACATCTTAAGCACTTCATTTTTCTGAATTACTGTTTAATCACTTCTTGTACGATTTTGTCCACTAAGTGTTCTGATAAACTCTGGTTCGCTCTAGGCATCGAACTTCTTCAATATTTAAACGAAAAAATGACACTTAACCCAATTAGCTAAACCAGTAGAATTTTGCCGACACTACTTTGGTTCTATTCCCAGTCTTGCGAAGTTTTTTTAAAACTCTTTTTCCTAGGCTACTAAAAACATATATTCATATAATTTATCATATGTGGAAAATTGTCCAAATAGTGTTCAAATAATAAGCAGGGGTGAAGCAATATTCAAAAAGTAGTCGTAAGTTAGTCCATTTGAGCTCCGCAAGAGATTGTTTTTAAATAGAAAAGAAGTGCGATTTGTACAGTGTATATTGTGTAATTTCTACAAAATTGTAGGGCGAGACAAATTTTGGCGGAGCTTTATTTCACAAGCTTCTTTTCTTCAATTACTGAATGAAGATGAATGCTATAGTAGTCCCAATGTATCTACAGACCGTGTCACTTAGATTTTTCAAAGTTTGCTTCATTTCGCCATAAGACGAAGGACGAGATTGTATTATTAAAGTGACTATGGGTAATTCCTTTCCTCACCGGGTAGAATGTACTCACAAGAATAGACATGGTTCTGGATGTGGTCTGTGGATAACTACAGGGTGGTTCAAAAGTCCCAGTACAACCTTCTTTCTCACCAAAAACTACAAAGAAATAAAGCATTTTAGTACACAAATGTGGAATGGTTGGGAGGGACTACAGTTTGCAGTCCATGATCAACTTGTCCACCATCTTGAAATAATCCTCCATATTGGATATAGGTCAATTTTGTCAAATTGCAAGTGGGTCATGTGGCATATCAAACAACGCAAGAATCTTCCTAGAAAAACATTCCACGTGTCAGATTTGACTTACCTGTTACGGTAGCAAAGTTACCTTAACCGAAAGTGTGCCTTCATTTACATGGCGGCACATTTTCAGTAAAAGTAACTTTGCTACCGTAACAAGAAGGCCAAATCTGATACTTGAAATGCTTTTCAGGGAAAACACTTGAGAATTGGTCTTAGAAATTTGCTTTTCTTCCTGCATTATCAAAGTTCGATACTAAGGTGTTTTTCAGGCATGGGTTGAGAAAATACCATCCCGGCATTTGCCTGGTGTGATTGAGGAAAGACATTGGAAAAACTTCAGTGAAGATAATCGACCGCTGATATTGAAACCACGACCACCGCGAAACTAATCCTCTACCAACTGAGCTACGGTCGCTCCCTAAAAATTACAGTATTTTGACCACCTCAAAGTCACTGTTAGCACAGATTTCGAAATTTCGTATTGTTTTAAACAGTAAGAAACATTAATTTGATTTAAGCGTGTATAATATAATATCTTTGAGGTCCATTTTTGCAGTTTTACCTCGGTTTATTAAAAAAACATAGTTTTATGAAAAAAGTGAAAAAATATTTTTGCTAATCCTTGTATTCAAAGCAAGAGAACAGTCAGTTATTCGTCTTTACATGAGGAGTAATTAGCCTACTAAAATTGTAATTAATTACTATTAATAACCGAAGACAGCAGCATAGAGGAGGGGATCAGTTCCAGAAAATTAACATTTTGCAGTACATAAGCATGGAAACACCATCTTACTTAATCTTGAATGGCAGATTCCTAAAACATATCGGGGTTCAACTTTGATATGCCAAGGTGACACGTCCTAC
>JAGDQP010018258.1:22616-36536 GCA_022664845.1 Lepisma saccharinum
GACCATCATTTTTTTAACCCCTGTGTATGATAAAACTTTGAAGGAGGTTAAAATTCTACGCTTTCCTTGTCCTGTTTATATTAGATAGGAGGAGAAAATTTTAAAAATTCATGGAAATGTTTACGTTTTTGTTTACACAAATTTAGACGAGATATTCTGAAAGTTAAAGTGCCTCGAGTAATGTTAATAATTATTCATGGAGTCCTTCGCTGAAATTTGTCTTCATTCTTAGATCCAGGCTCTAAAAATATTGATTTACTTACATAGAAGCATTTTGTTGACTGTTGTTTCTCAATTAAAACAATACAGCTATATCTTTTTATACTTCTAAACCTAAGCTAATTCAAGAAGCAGAACAGTCCAATTGTTTGCTTGTTTCCTTGTCTCAGCCTGCTTTTTCTTTTACCCGGCTGTAGCCATGGTAACCACCTGAGCTCCTCGCCGCTAGAACTTGTCAATGGCGCCTGATCTCATACCCTAATCACTCTTACTCTCATACATTTGTTAGTCTGCATTTGTCTACTATTTTCATACATTATAAACATTTACTTTGTGTGTCTGAAGACAGTAATTCAAAGGACGAAGAAACACAATAATTGTTGATAATGAGAGAAACAGATTTGCAAACGTGCGCCACGATATTGGAAATCCAGAAACTCGACTGTTTTTTATGTTCTGATGCCTGAAGTGTAAAAAATTACGTCTTTACGTAAATAATCAATACGATAAAAGAGGATGGGGGGGGATGCGACTAGAGTCTTCATTGTATGTACTATATGGGCAATCGCCCGTTGGTAGTGAGGAAATATCAGAATGGCTGGGTTTAGCAAAGACTCTCTCTAACTCGCCAGTACTAATTATATTGTAAAGGCTCAAGTTTCACAGCAACAGAAAGATGGACGAATACATTCTTGTATTGTATGGGTTAAGGACTACTATGAATAGAAAATAATCGTCTACAGCCAATTTATTTGATTTTTAATCGTTCAAAATACTTCTTCCTTTAAGAATCTTGAAATCTTTTATATTTATGAATTCAAAAAAAGCCAGAGACCTTCACGGGTACCCATTTCCCGTAATCAAGTAGTATGGTCTGGACTTCGGATCGACACTGTGGAGTACTCGAGTCCTGTTGTTGGTCATACAGACTAAGATTTTCCAGTGTTCCCCTGTTTCACCAGACGAATGCTCGTATGTAATTTAGTCCTTGTTCCTTTCGTTCCTTACTACCTCCTGAAGAGAGGTCCCGGGGATATCATCCCTCAACTCAAACTTATGATGGAGCTTTGGCATAACATTATGGTTCATAAACATGCGTTAAATAAAATGTTTCTAAACAAGTAGAAGTCTAAGAAAGAATACAGACAATTTTGTTGATTGGACAAACGAGGAGCGTTGGAAGTTTCTAATGTATTACCAGTTACTAAACTTATTGTTTAATAATAATAATAATAATAATAATAATAGGTAGTTCATTCACACTTAAAATTAGTCTTGCTATTGGATGTAAGAACCGACAGACGAGTAACCAAAACTAACCACAAAGTCGCTAACTTAAGGCACCAACGTGTTTGATAGTATGACTCATATTTTATCTTCCTTAAATGGGAGAGATTTGAGACATTTATAGAGTCAGCGCCTTTCGCAACCATGCTATCTGTCATAAAGAACAAAGTATGTCTTTGAATAAGTGCTTATTGTGTTATACATATCTTTACAAGTGATGTAAGCTATTTTAAACAGCAATGGCATCTCAATTTACTTCTATCAATGTTTCCTATTCAAGTTATTGTTGTTTATAAAGCACTCAGGGTGTCTGGGGCTATCTTTCTTTCTCATGCGCTTCAACTTGAAAGCAAGGACTAGTGCTGGTTGGCGATGATGATGATGATAATGAAGACGATTATGCTGACACCACAAAATTCCAATTGATCCGAAGATGCAATTCTATTCCTTAGTTTATTTTTCTGTCAGCTAAGTACGTGTCTACACTTTTGCCTCATCTTCCAGAATAAACAATGAGAGAACTGTTCTGCTTTTCTTCACCCACTCTCTCTCTTCTTCTTCTACTGACATCAGAGCGTCTGTTTGCTTGTGCTTGTTGCTTCTACAGAACCTGGAATGCTCCAGATGATGTAAAAAGGGGAATGAACGTCTTCAACCAGAGTTTTGTAGTGGAAAAGTTTTTGTGTATGTTGGTTTACGTTTACGGAAGTGCATTTTCTTTCTTTTTGCTTTTGCTTCTTATTTTCAATTTTTTTAATTTTAAATTTACTTAATTCTCAAAAGCCTCATTGAAGAAAATTGATTGAAGTTTTAAACATGGTCTTCCAACCGTTTTGGAATCCTGCATTTCCTTTGCAGGATGAAATCCTCATATCAATAGAATGAGGTTAATTTAAGGTTGATTGTCGACGGAGTATTCAACCAAATTCGCTTGAATCATCCCTTTCCCGTGAATTAACCTTCGAAAAGGGGAAGTAATCTTATATTACTGATGAATTTTCTTTGTTTTATAGCTTCACCATTCTGAATCACATTATTGGTTTCTAGACAATTATTCAGCCAAAATTTTTTAAGTAGGTTCAGCCAAAATTGTTCTAGAGTGGATTTCTTAATGTGACTTTCGTAACGTAACGTAACGTAACGTTTCTTAACGTGACCGAAATTGAAAGGTTAAAACTTATCGAGAATAATAGCTTAAATCATGTGATTCTGAATAATAGCCCTAACGTAGCACTGAAATTTTTTTTGTAAAGCGTTTGTTGAAATTTTTTGTTTGAATGTTCTGCTTCTCGTCAGGAACGTTATCTCAAATTTCTATGCACACACCGTAAAATTTTGGTGTATAAATTTACAATACTTAAATATTAGTAGTCTGTTTGCTACAGTAGTGTCTGATTTTATGTGCATGTTCTCGAAAATTACCCGGTAAAATTGAAAAATAGAAAGTATTCATGATAATAAGATATACCAGGTGTATGCATAAGTTTTTGCCGGTTTTTGTGGTAAAGAAAACACGTAATTTTCAAGGGAAATTAATTTTGTTTTATTCAAAATATTGGCCATCGGCTTCTACACATTTCGCCCATCTTTCAGGTAATTGATTCATACCATGCCAGAAAAACTGTTTGTCTTTTGCGGCAAACCATTGGTCGAGCCATTTTCCAACGTCTTCGAAATTACTGAAGTGCTGCTCTGCGAGCGCGTGCCCCATTGATGCGAAGAGGTGATAGTCAGATGGCGCCAGGTCTAGGGAGTACGGCGGGTGCGGAAGGATGTCCCATCCAAGCGATTTTAAGGTGTCTTTCACTGGTTTTGCTGTGTGAGACGGCGCATTGTCGTGTAACACAATCACTTTACCATGTCTTCGGGCCCATTCCGGTCGTCTTTCGACTAATGCGTGATTTAAATTAATCATTTGTTGGCGATAGCGTTGTGCATTAACGGTTTCGCCGGGCTTCGAGAGTTCATAATACACAATACCGCTCTGGTCCCACCAGACACAAAGCATGGTCTTCTTGCTGAAGCGATTTGGCCTGTGTGTTGAAGGACCGGCTTCGCCAGGTGAAAGCCACGATTATTTCCGCTTCGGGTTTTCAAAATAAATCCATTTTTCGTCACCCGTCACAATTCGATACAAAAAGGATTTTCTTTCATGGCGTTGAAGCAGCATTTCACAAATAACTTTGCGATTTTCCATTTGACGTTCATTCAAATCGTGTGGGACCCATTTACCCAGTTTATTGATCTTCCCCATTGTTCGTAAACGTCTGCTGATTGTTTCTTGTGACACATTTAATGCTTTTGCCAATTGCTGTTGAGTTTGAGTTGGGTCATCCTCCAATAACACCTGCAATTGCTCGTTTTCGCACTTTTGTGGTCTACCAGAGCGCGCACTGTCTTTCACATTGAAATCACCACTTTTAAATTGTGGAAACCATTTCTCACATGTTCTAATCGATGGAGCGTGTTCATCGTATGTTTCTACCAGCACACGATGACTTTCAACAGCCTTTTTCTTTTGATTAAATAAGAAAAGCAATGCGTGCCGCAGATGTTCTTTTTCAGGCACAAACTTCGACATGATTACTGAACGATAAAATAAAGACATTAGTGTTTGGCGGACTCAACTTGTGTGTGTTTGTAGTTTAATGTCAGACGAACAAAATGACGTATGTGTCAAATGAATAGGCTGCGTACTTTTTGCTGGCGCCATCTCTTAGGTAAACCGGGAACTACTTATGCATACACCTGGTATTACATACCACATACGGAGCTGTACGTACGATCACTTGCATATGTGGAAGAGGCGCTGGAGCCAGGTGTGTCTCCAAACAACAATTGAAGGGTTAAACATAGATTAGGAAAATTTTATTTACTCTTTTAATACTTCAATTCTGAAACTCATTATTTTAAGGCCTCTTAACTTTTCGAGGCCGCAGACACACCCCAATATGTGTTATTACATATTATGATAAAAGCTTTATATTTTACGTTTTCATTGGCTAATTTAAGTAAACACGATACGTGAAACCAAATAGATTTGCGGCTTGACAAACAGATTTGCTAACTTTTCGTTGATAAATTTACCGATTTTTTTCGTGCAGCTGCTTAACTTCTTACAGGCAACGACTGGAATTTTATTTTATAGTGTATGTGATGGTCCATAAAATATTATCACGTAACTTTTTCCGCAATAAAATAAAATAAACTAGGGACTCCCCCTTATTTTTAGCAAGGCGATATACATAGCAAGTGAATTATATTTTTTTATCCAACTAATTTAGAAAACTGAAAAAAAAAAAGAACCTGCCATTTCTTATCTACTGTACTTCGTAAGCAATGAATTGTGGCCTGATTTGGCAAATAGATCTTGGCAATGCAAAGCTTTGGAAAATAGCCAAACGAGCGAGCTTTTTATCTAGCAATTTTTCTCTTCTATTTCGATGATGTCATTTTAGTAACTACCTTAGAGACAATTTCTCAAACTATTAACGAGTCAGTGTTCCGTTTGATGACATAGCCAAGATGTTGCACACCAGAAGACCATTAAAAGATTCTCTTTAGCTTGATGCAAATGGTTACATTTTATGAAGATAATATCGCGTAGAAGGGATGCGAGACTGGACTAAACAGGAGGACTACTGTAGATGTTTTGCTGCATTGAGTGCTGAACAGAAAGAGAAAAAGGGGATAAAATATGTGTGCAAGAACGCAATTCCCTTTGTAATGGTTAGTAGCATTGTTGCCAGGCATTGCTAACAATTTGTTACTAGATTTGAATTGCACAGAGATTAGATAGTACTTACTGATACTGAGCGATTGGCTAAGATATATCTCTCGTGACCAGATGATCCCGAGATCTATTTCAGGCACAGGCAATCATTCTGAAGGTTTTCCCACAACGTCTGCGCCCCAAAGGGTATATAAGCTTCTTTCTAATCTCTAGTTAAATAGATGTTTTGAATGCACCTTTCTGAATAGTAAAAAAGACTTCAAGGTCGTAGTCATAACAGATTCTAAATTTACAGACTGTAATTTTTTTTTTTTTTAAATTCTGTCATTTTCTTTTTAAATCTTAGGATTAGTATTCTGGGAGTCACCGTGGCTCAGGTGGTACCGCGTATGACTACGAATCGAGCGGCCCGGGTTCAAATCCCGGCCAGGATATTGGAGTGTTTCCATACTCTGGACTCATCACTCAGCTGGAGTGCACTCAGCCTCCTATCAAATTGAGTAACAGACTGTCTGGTATTCCGGGGCACCTTGGGTGTTAAAGGCGGTCGAGCGTCGGACTGACCACCCATCTCAGCTCGTGGCGTGAGTCGAGAATATGTTGAACGTTACCTCCACATCCCTCATGGGTCGTTCATGGTGCGTGCGCATCGCCTTTACCTTTTTTTAGGATTAGTATTATAAAAGGTAGATTGGAGGAAAGCAAGAGAGAATTTTCGAAAATTTCTAGTTCGTTAATGTTCGGGATGATTATGATATTTTACTTTTGTTTTAGTTTGTTTTTTAAATACATCTTTATAGCCCCGGTATTAAGCTTAAGGGTTTAGTTTATATTTAGTGAATGCGATGTGCTTTTTGATTTCTCCATGCGTTTCATTTGTTTATAGAAAGAATAAATGCGTTTCATTTGTTCACATTTTTTTTAGCCAATAGCTGCCATTCTCATATGTTGGTTACAACAGAGATTATGCTGCAACACTGAAAGAATATAGAGTAATTTACTGTCGTCGCATTGCGATATGGCCACCACATACTAGGGGGTTGAATTTGCAAGCAATAAATTACAGAGAAGGGTTGAAAAGTCAGATTTATTTTTTAGAATACAAAGACAAGGGATCTTTGCACATGATACACGTTTCTTTTGTTTGCTAAGCGCTAAGCAGCAGTGTTTTGTTTGGTGGTTTAATTTAAAGTATGCACTTTTGCTTTTATTTTCTGGTACATTCAGTTCACGGAAAATTTAATTCCCGCCAAATTTTCTGTGGGGAAAAAAGGACACAAGCGAGTGTTTTGATCAAGTAGTGTACTAGCAGTGAGTGAAGTGTCGCGCACCCTAAAGAGTGGGGTGCAACACTCACACTTCTACTACTACCCTCCTGCCTTCCTGTATCGTGCGACATCATCAGCATGGTTGGGGGCGGGGAGGTTAAAGTGGCAACAGTGGAACTGGAAAGAGGGAAGGAATCGGACATGGCGACGCTTCCGGTGTCGAGAGCACATGGAGGAAGTGACGTCACTCCGGAGAAGAACAATGTCACCAATAAGGAGATGGAAGCAGAAGTGGAAGCCAAGAAGGAACAGCCTGTCAAAAGGTAAATAAACTAAGTATTTCTGGGGGTGGACAAGATGACACTAAAGATAGACATGGCGTTGCGTTGTTGTTCATTGTTTAATGTTTCAGGCGTAGGAAGCAGTCATCTCTCAATGTCATTGAATACTGGGATAGACCTTGATGGATTTGTGTCAGTGCTGTGACATGAGTACATAGATATTGCAAACAGCACTCAGCAACCTCTATGAGCTAAAAATAAACCAAACATTAATAAGACATAAAGACACTGCTTTCAAAGCTTTAGTTTGTAAGAATCGAGAATGAAAATCGTTAAGGGTGTGATAGCAGCATGTATCTGCGTCTTTTTCGTGTTTCATCGATTAATTAGTCCAGTACAAATGTAGGTAAATTAAAATTAATTTTTACAAATGATTTCCCTTTTGACACTTCAATTATGAACACCAGTGAATTATTTAAAAAAAAATGCTTATGGAAACTTCAGTTTTACATCCGAGCCATTTTGGGATAGCATGATGCACAAACGTTGAATTGAATTGAATTGAATTTTTGGCCTTTCAGACTTCTTTGGATCAGCCGGAGATAGCGTAGGGAAGGCAATGTGAGAGAAAAGTTTAGTTTGAAGGTACCATGCCGACATTGGCCTGGTGTGTGTGAAGAAAAACCGTACCCTGGATTGTCGGCACGTGGCTTCAAACTAAGGAACTTGCAAATGCTAAACAAACACTCTGCCAACAACTAAGCCACACCCACTCGGTGATATCTCAAAGTATCTTGGTGTATGCTAAAACTATACCTGCAGTTGATATAAATTTAATTGTACCCATGATTAAAGTTCTTAACAGGTTGTATTGTTTGTGAAAATTAATTGCAACTTACTCTGACATTCATCAGAGTTATTTGGCACACGACTAAAATGGCGGGAAACTCGCCTGGTATTGCGCCTTAACTGAGAAACAGATTGGACTTCAACAACATAGACGATGGTCTGATTCGTTTTTTGTTGCTTTCTGTGCTCCACATACTGATACAGAATTGCTATTAAGGTTTCATCAATCTACAGGGTATTGCAATATAATCAGGGATTAAATTCAGCAAGCCATGGCTATTGTGTTTCTATTTATTATACTATGCACACACAAGACATCTGTCGACAATTATGCGGTAATATTTGGTCAATATTATGAGTCAGTGTCTAGGATGGGATGCACCTGTTAGAAACGACATTTGAATAAGAGCCCTCCCACCGATCAGCTTATAATTTAATCCCTGAACATAATAAGTTAAAATTCAAATCTTGAACTAATTCCTTCTTCTATCTAGTTAACTCAGTTTGAATTTCAAAATGTTGTTTCGGAATTCTGGTAAAATTTTGGTAAATTTCGTATTAGGAAAAATTTGTTTTAGAAAACTCAATGATAGATTTTTTCCTCTACTTAAACTAAATCACAACCTTGAACTGGTTTCATAACTAAGTTTTTGTGATAAATCAAGCTTAGGAACAAATTTTGTCAGAATTTGTTTTACATACTTTTAGGAATGTATATTCTCGAAGTTTCTCCGTGCATTCCAAACATACACACACACATGTAGAAGCACACTTTGTAAATCAATTATATTTATACCAGAATATGGGAGTATTCGCCTGCTAACTTTCAGACATGGTTGCCATTCCACAGTCCTTGTTCAGGATGAAATAAACTCTTTATCAGTTTATTTGCATTTTCTTCTAATGAAGTTTTATTCAAAGTAATTTCGAAATGAGCATGTCTGTGACGACGTCCCAACGAGCATCAAATAGTGTGTTTGTCACAAGTCGATATCTCAAATAGATACAAGATAATTGAGAAAAATACAATGTACATTTGCATATCTACCAGTAGAGTTTATAAACATGCAAGAAAGGCTTCCCATTTGACTCAGATTGAAGATTGACAAGCTTAAATCGGTAAGGTTGTTAAAATCCGAAGTCCTGCTGGTAAACAGATGAAGATGATGTGTGGCGAGGCACCAAAGGTCCGTGGGCAAGGTGAATCGATGTGCCTTGTTACTACCGTCCATCGGATGATAATGACGTCCTAACGAAACTTATTTTCTCCAATTGGATGCAATACCTTGATTGAAAGGAGCGACGCATTACCACTCACCGGTGCGAGATTCTAGTAAACAGAGCCCTTTTGAAATTTTAGTTTATTTTAATTCCTTTATAGGCAGTTCTATCTCCTGATAATTTCGAAGAGGGAGGAAAAAATAAGGTAGTCTTGTAATCTGCAGAGAAAGAGACAATAAATATAATGAGAAAAGAACGCAGGTGTTACCAAGCGTCTCGATCAACGATTTTTAGTAAAGAAAAAAAAATCATTTAAACAAAGTGAATAACAGGAAGAAACGATAAATCTGCTGACCACATTTCTTGAATAAGAAACGAATGAGAATTTGTCCAAAAGGGAAGGAACTAATTGGTTAACGCCGTCTTCACGACGACAACGGACGACGGATGCGAACAATTCAGGAGAAAGAGATGAGATGAAGACAGGAAGGAGGTGGGAAGCGAGTCTTGAATAGATTTGCTGAGCAGGAAATGATTTTATATTGTACTCATCTACACAGTAGGCGAGCAGGGCGGTCGAGCAAAGTAATCATCGTCTTCTGTCTTAATAAAACACGAACGAGGAGTTAAATTAAAAGGAAAGCAAAAATGAGAACATTATGATTAAGAAACATTGTGGAAGGCTGTAAAAGCAGATTACAGTTTTTTTTCTTCTCCCTCCTTTCCTTTTCTCATTCTATAGTCCTTGTGCCTCTTCTTTTCTTTTGCTCTCACTTTCCGTTTCTGTGTCTAAACATTTAGTTTCCAAACACAAATTGACGGAGGTGTAACGTCTGTTTCGTCTAAATATTGGACTCTGCAGAAACAGTTCGATTTGATAGTTTCTAACTGAAAAAGTGAAAAATATTTAATTTTGTTTCTAATAATCTCGAAAATTAAAATATAAATCTTGCGCCGAGAACTTTAGATGAGTTCAGAAACACCTGAGGGTACACGTAAAACAAGTAATTGGTGTCCAGTTCGCAGATAACATGATAAAGTTTACAGCGAGTCCAAAACCACGAACTATAGATGCACAAGTCACACTTTTTATTTATTTTATTTATTTATTTATTAGGAAAACAACAGGCTAATGCCTATTTATAGTCTTCCATTACATACGACAAAAATATATATAAACTCAATCACATAGAACAACAAAAAAGCACATTTTTAACACAATCACATAGATCTAAGCAAAGACATTAATAAAAAAAATCACATAAAACAAAACAAAGACAGTTTCCACAAGATAGAATAAAAATATATAAACGCAGTCACACAGAACGAAACAAAGATTTCGATATAATTTCCACAAGGTAGAAATTTAGTAGTTTATTCTCTCACATTGAATTAATCTAGAGCGTATACCCGTTTTTGTCATATTGTTGATATCTATCTCGTTATCTTCTTGTGCACAAGATAGCCATAAAGGAGACTTTAACATAGAGTTTGTTCTGGGTTTGTTACAGAAGAAAAAAATGTTCTTGTGCATACGAGTTCTAAGTGAGGGTACTTTTATACTAATAGCTGCGGTTAAGTCTGTACAATCAACGTCATTATTAAATATTTTCGAAAGAAATATAATATCGTTCATAGTTCTTCTTTTTTCCAACGTCAGAAGATCAAAGTTTTCTGCCAGTAGCGATGACGAATCAAATTTTGGATAAATACCAGTTTGTTTGTACGCTAAGAATCTCAAAAATTTTGACCGAATGATCTCAATTGTCTTAGAATATTTACTAAATTGTGGATTCCATATTATAGATGCATATTCCAATTTAGATCTAACATAGTTAAAATACAGTAACTTGAGAACCTGTGGATTATTAAAGTATTTTCCTAATCTCATGATTAATCCTAAGTTTCTATATGCTTCATTTTTTATGGTCATAATATGCTTGTTGTTAATGTTAAATGTGCATCTAAGATTACACCCAGATCTTTTACTGAATTAGCATTGTTTAATTGAACGCCGTTAATTGTGTATGTGTACGTATATTTATTTTTAAGTTTAGTGAAGGAGACAGTTTTGCATTTATTAACATTTATAACAAGATTATTGTCCTCACACCACTTAGCAACATTGTTTAGGTCACTCTGAAGTTTATTACAGTCTTCAATACAGGATATTTCCAAATATATTTTTAGGTCATCAGCAAATAGGAGTTTTTTAGAGTTATAATACAGTCTGATAAATCATTAATGAATATTAGAAATAGAAGAGGTTCTAAATTTGATCCTTGAGGAACACCTGATCGAACTTCGTATTGCCTGGAAATAAATTCTTTGTAAAGAACAGACTGTTTGCGATATTTATTTTAAATACGAAGCAATGAACGTTAATGAAGTTTCTGTAAAATTAAAGTAGCTGAGCTTATGTAACAGGATGTTATGATCACTGTGTTTTCCATCTGAGGAACTTGAACAACGGAAATAAGAGAATTACCATCTATAGACAATAGAAGATGATGGACTTCAATAAATAAACAGGTGTGAAATACTAAATGTAGAAAACAGGACAGAGCGGAGGTCTATTCTTAAGTACGGCACCTTTTATATATGAAGCGTTATTGTGATCGCACAGTCTCGAGTACATTGAGCCTATATTTACGTCAGTTTACGTAACGGGACAACATAGTAACCAGCTCTACTCACAGGATGCTCTACAATCTAAACTTGAGAATCATATAAAAATGCTTTGCTTCGGGATTCAGAATAATATGAATACTACATGGTTAGGTATTATGCCTTTATTTTCTTATTTATTTTGTTAATAAACACATTATTTAAAATAAATTCGACTTCGATGGCTTCGTATTAGTTGCCTTTTCTTTTCAAGCTTTCAAATTCAAATAATAATAATAATAACACAAATTTAACATGGATAACTGTGTAGATCGTCATCAAAATGACCTATAAGTCTAGTATATTCATTGAACAATTCTAGACGCAAATTAACAGAAATTAAAACTGCATTTTGTATTTCTAGTATTGTTCAGTTTAATGTATATTCTTCTCTTATGTATGTGTCTGTTTATGTGGCTTGCAAAATTGTATTCATCACTTGGCAATCGAAGGCCACACTGGCTGTTGTATTGTTTCTGCATTGTCTCTCCCATAAATCAATCAAATGTGATTTGCGGCCCGCCACTGCCACGTACCACAGGCTCATTATGCATACTAGAACCAGGAATTCGTGTCCCGAGGGTGCACTAAATTTCAAGACCCTCCACATCGATATTCACAACTATCAGTGTCCAAGTTTGCTACATAGCAACTTTTAATTTTTCCAAAAAAAACGATATCACACGGAAAGCGAAAAAGGGAAGTAGTAGTATGTTGAATCTACTACAATCAAAATTTAGTTATTGTATAATCAGTCAGATTATTCTTACAATTGTAAAATAAATTACGGCAGGTCAGTTTTCGGGTTTTCTTTATACACTTATTGTCCAGAGATTTTTAGAGACAAAAGTTAAGCAATAATAAATAAATAAAATATTTTAAATACTTCAATGAATAATAACTATCATAGTTTACTGTTCATTAATTATTCTTTAATTACGCCAGGACTTTTTCTCGTACCGGTAATTTATGTTAGACTATTGGGTCGGCTTTTCGTACAGTCGCTCGTCGCTTGCCATTTGGCTGAATAACCAATTGAAACACGTGTTTTAAGTATGTGCATTCCCCTAAAAAATTGAAATAGATGAATCATTACTCTGAATTGTACTTGGGTATTAGCAACAATTTCTGTAATAAGTATTTCTTGCAATGTTTATAATTACTGAGCAGTATTAAAATATTAATGCCTGTATGAGTATTAATGATTTTGAGCAGTGTTGAGAATAACAGTAGAGTTTGAGACTACATCCCGTAAACCAACTTTTTGTAACTTTATATTTGATTAAGGAGAATCATTAAATTAGAGCAAGATAGATGAATAATAAATAAGAGGATATTTACAAGAATTACTTTCTAAACACTTCTTGTAGACATTATATGTTTTGTGTCAGAAGAGCAAAAGACTCGGGGGGAGGGGTCCGCTACGTTTCGGCCCCACGTGAGCAAAACGGAAATTATTAACGTCCCTGACGAGGTGAAAAAAAAATTGAAAATTTTGGAAATTATTACTCTTTTATTTCTTAAGTCTAACAACGAGAGGCCCCCAACCATGAAAGCTGGATTTAGATCAGATCTTGCGAAATAAGTATTTCGACGTCACTGAGACCGAGGATGATAGTCATTCGATTCGCTTTGCCTTGTGGTGGACTTAAGGGCCCCGGAAATTCAATTTCCATACAAAATTGCTATATAGGAAATATTTAACTATAGTTTGAATATCTGTGAAACTCACATAACGTACACTAACTAAAGGCAATAGCGAAAACCGTAACCAGTTTTGCCAAATCAGCATAGAAGACAAAAATGTTAAATCAGGAATTTACTTTCAAAAGGGGTTATATCAATTTTGGTCGTTCATTTAACACTAACTAAAGGCAATAGCGAAAACCGTAACCAGTGTTGCCAAATCAGCATAGAAGACAAAAATGTTAAATCAGGAATTTACTTTCAAAAGGGGTTTTATCCATTTTGGTCGCTCAGTGAGCATGTTTGTTTTTTTCTGGTTCATTTCTCAAACGCCTTTCAATATATACAATAGTTTCTTTGAAATAGGTCTATATATTGATATTGACTTTTATATTGATTTTTGTTTCTGAGGTGAATATCTATAGTAAAAATACTTGCTCAGTTTAGCGGTCCCTGAATCCTGCCCCCGGGCCATATGCCCCATCTGCTCCCCCCTTGTTACGTCCCTGCTATATCTCAGCTTGTTTATGTTGTAAATAAATAAATAAATCCATTTTCCGCCAGAAAGAAACACTTCACAATTAAAATAATTGAAAAAAAACATATGTTTTTCAAGTGCTTACTGAAACATAAACGTCCCATTACATCTCTTCCATGAACACAGCCCCTGGATCTGTTCTTCTGTCACATCTTATGGACGAAGTTTTTA
>JAGDQP010018259.1:0-36904 GCA_022664845.1 Lepisma saccharinum
TGAGGGTAATGGTACAACTGTGGGTTCAATAACGAATACCTTCTGTAACCATGCACCATTTTTCCTGACAAGTGTCTTCTTGCATCTATTGGCCTGTACCCATTTTGCTTTGACGTGAGCACAAGATGTGTCGCAGCGTTTTCTGATACTCGATGGTAGCTCTTTCCCACTGGTCTCTCTATTTATTTGTTGGCCTAGTTGTTGCTCCACATGTCTATATACACTAGTGTTTCTATTGGCACTCTCCGATTCGCAACACCAGGCTTCAAACAATTCATAATGTGATATGTCCAATCTTCCTGGGTGGGTGGCCATATCTGAAAAGACGAAAAACATGAAAAGCGGCAGGAAGCGGCAAACACGTATAGTCACAATACATAGACTAAAGATGTACCTACACATACATATATAAATCTCGATGGATAACGTCGGAGGTCAAACTTGGCATTCTAATATCTTGATATGCTGCATAAAAATATATATGTTACCATAACTTATCATATTGCACACATAATGTACACGTCATATACATAACTCTAAGCTTGAGTCAATCTCCTAATGATGATTTCAACGTAAAATAATCATTACTTCTATAGCCCGTATAATTATTGTGCACTAAGTATGTTAGTTCTGATGATTCTGCTCGACTCGAAACCACCCTCTGGCCATTTTCAACTTTGCCCGCACCCTCCCCGCCATACCGTGTATTGTTATCTCACAATAAGCACGGTCTCATGTTACGGACTTATCCAGGTATTGAATGTGCAACTGTCAACCGAATTCATTGTTGTTGCATTTTCGACTTTTGTCCGGCTAGATTTCCGTTTGGGACCACTGTGCGTCGTGTGGACTGCCGTCGTCACAAGCGCGGTCGTTCCGGTTGGAGTAAACGGATCATGTTTTCTTAGATGGTGCATGTAGATCTGCCTTGGGATATTGTTTCTGGTCACCAAAGTGGGATCATAGGAGTTCCTTGCGTTTGTAGACACTTTTCCCTTCAGTAGTATGAAAGTTGGGTTCTGGGAAGTAAAGTGCGTGGTCTGCACAGTGATTTACAAATTGCATTGGGTTCGAATTCAAATTTTTGGTATTAGGTTTAGAATTTCTTTTACTATGGGTTCGAACTAATTTATGGTAATAATTTAGAATAAATGTACCGTCTGCTGGCCAAATTTGTTGAACATACTTGTTTACAAAGTCGGTACCACACAAGCAGGATGTTTCAAATTTAGATTTGATTAGTTTAAAAGAATGCCAAAATGTTTTGTTACCAATGAAAATATCTACTGTTGCAATTTCTTTGGAAATGATGGGTGCACCACTGAGTATTACAAATTCACTAGAAAATTTTGTTCTTCATGCATTATGTGGTATTAATCGATAATCCAGAATTGATGTTTGGCTGGCAGTATCGATTATAGATAAGCCTTATTTTCTACCAATACGGGTGTCTAGGAAATATTAGCGGTCTTCATGAACTAATGGTACCTGAATTTGTGTTGCGGCGCTAGCCTGCTGATGTGCATGATATGGAATGGTCATGAAATTGAAGACTTGAGAAGTCTTTTGCATATCTTTCTTCGATAATGTACAGTCTACGGCGACATGACTGATGCCAAAACAAGAAGAACAAACGATGGGTTCAAACTGAGATGTATGTTATGTCTCAGGTGTACTATGCTTGTTTTCGTTCGCGAGAGTCAGGAATGAAATATTGCAGCGCTGTTAAGAGCTGGAAGGATTACTGCGATCTCGGTCCCGGTTTGATTTGGGTCGACCTTGAGCTCTACGATTGGAATGATAACGGGTGTTCCGTTGCTATTCCTTACTTTCTGGTGCTGGGTTAAAACCTCGAGATGTTGAACTGGTCATGTCAACCTGGAAGCTAAGTACTCCGTTTCAGATGGTCGGAAAGTCCACCTGCAAAGCATCTATGTGATGGTATAAGGAAACATTCTCGGCAAACGCGCGGTCCAGAGAAGTGATGGTATTGTATTGAATGATGGTAAAACGCGGGTAGTTGTGTCGAATCTGTGTGTCATATTTGTTGCTGACACCGTTTGTTTGCTGTACTTGTAAGTCTAAATTGGACATTTGATTACAAAGATTATCTATATTTGTTTGCTGAGATATCTGAGCATAAGTGTGTTGCCTGATTGTTGCGCTAAGGCTCCCTTCAACTTATTTATGTCGAGTTGGTTTGTCACGGTATTTGTATGGTCCGAATATACGGGATGAGCGGTGGACTAAGGAGCTGGTGTTGGCGGTGGGTAAGGTATATAGAATGGGAGTTGCGGGTTTGCAGGATTGCTAGAATGCGGTTGTTAAAGTTTCGAGCTCATCTGATATAATTTTTGTGTTTTCTCCTGTTTAAGCTGTTTAATTGAAATACGTTTTTGATTTATGACCTGAAGTATTGAAATGATCTGTTGAGTGGTTGTAATTGACTTATCTGCAATTTCTTATAATACAGTAGACCTAACACCTGAGGGATATGTAATACAATGTCTTGTTCCGGTAGGGCGGTGAGTAACGAACGAATTGAATGTCCTTTTGAATGACATATGTGTAAGATGATTCCAAAAGTGTTTGTTTACGATTTCTAATGATATCTTCAATTTTGTATGGAGATGCTATTCCACGAAATGCATTAACAATTTCGAATTTGATCTGATCATATGTTTTGGTTGCAAAATTTGGGTCAGTCTGGAGTAATGAGTAAAAAACTAGGACTGTTTCTGGAAAGCAAGTGGAAAGTATTTCTTTCTTTTTATTATCGTCCCATTTGCTGGAGGAAGCACAGGTGTCAAATTGTTGAAAAGATGGGTCTATATGGGAGGGGTTCAGTGGCGGAAAACTTTCACAATTTGTTGAATGTCGCGATGGCTTCGATAAATTCCGCAGCGTGAAAAACAGGTGGTGGGGCCTGTTATTGCACTTTTTACTTTTGTTATTTTGTCGGTAGTAGTTGATTAACCTTCAAATCATGTGAACTGAGGATTTCCCTTGGCCTGACATCGAGTGACGCATATATTTGAATAAGACAACCGATCTGATATACAATATTAAATATTCGCAAGACATAGTAACAAGATAAAGTTCTACGACACCGCGAGAAAGAAAAATATGCTAACGTCAGCAAACTGAGAAAAAGCACACACAACCTCGAAAATGTCCCTCCTTCAATCTAAAAATGTTGATCTGGCATATGTATTGAATGAACGAGACTGACGTGTGGTGTCTGCAAATTTTCAATGTCCGGGATCTTTACTCAGTTTAAGAAAAAAAAGTCTCTTGAACGACGACTTCATCATGTAAACTTCACTGATTTAGACTGTGTTTCTGTGTATTAGTGGGCGTAACTACGTGTTAGAATTTGTTATGAATTGGACGCCAACATTTAAATAACCCTTTTTGTACATCTTAAGAATACTCTTTAACCCTGGAGATTGTTAACTGTTTAAACTTACTTCTACTGACTTTAGAGTGACTCAGCCTAGCTGCTAAAGGGGGACATATTTAGAATTTGCATTGACTTGTTCATTATGGCGCTAAAGTTCGTTCGGCAAATATATATATATAAATCAATAATAAATCACAATCATATTCAATCCACTAGTGGAGGAGGCCTCTCCCCAAAGGGAGGAGTTGGTCTACTGCTCCCACGCTGACCAGACGGGTTGGAAGAGGAGAGCCGAAGCTCTCACTGTGATCGCCACTGTCTTTTATTCACAGCAGCTCCCCAATTGTCCTTGCGATGCTAGGCCAACACACGGATGTTTTGCTATTACACTGTAGAGTTTGCTTGCCGAGGTAGCTCGGGCACGGAAACTAATCATCAACTTATGTATAGCACCATTACAAAGGAGCAGGAGGACCATTCGCTAACGTATAACATGATCTCATAATGCCCGTATATTCTACAAACATAAACATAGCTTTGCTTAGTTCTTTTTTACAAATTTAAATAAATGTTGTTTAATGTTAATTCAGTAGCAAGCCATATCCTCAAAGCTTTGTGTTTGAACAATTTTTAATCATCGTCGTTAATTAATTAGCATTAAAGTTAATTAGCATTAACATTAATTAGCATTAAAGTTAATTAATACCCTTTTAGATTCATTAATGCACAGCTTCATTCGTAGCATGTATGTTAATAAGTTTTAAGGTAATTAAGAACACGCAGAACGTAATCAATTAGATGCACAGTTTATAATATACTAGCAACGTTGGCCAAGAACACAGTTTTTTAACGCGCTAAGTATTTTCTAAGATCATTCATGTAAGCCTGAAACGGTATAAAGCCTTATATGCAACCTAGAAGGGCTTCCTTATCAATTATAGTTTTCTCGAATTTTGCGTGATCAGTTTCAACGAATAACTTCCTATTTTGTAGATGTATCTTAAACTAGGTACGTGTTATTTCCTTGAAGCTATCAAAATATAACATATGATGCAAAATTTTAAGGTTACTCAAATAAAAAGCCTTGTTGAAATCCATTTACAGCCCATATATCTGCAATTTGTTTCCTTTCCCGACATCACCTCATGAAACAATATATTGACTGGTTTCTGGATTTACTTCCCCATCAGGAAAATGATGGGATAATACCTACCTTCCAATCTCTACACACCCTGTCTGAGCTTGAGCCTGAGATGTCTAAAGCCCATAAAATAAATTAAATTCTATTTAGGAGTTACAATTTCTTAATACACGCTTGGACTTAAACATTGCACTTGTATGTTCCAGAGAGTAAATTATTCAATTGAAGGGCTGACCGAGAGAGGGGGTCAAGCCACAAAACCTAAACCCCTTCCCACAAGACACGAGTTGCTATGCCACAAACCGTCACATATTTTCATTCCTATTCTTGCAGACGCAGGGGACAAACCACACACACACACTTCGTTCGCTAACTGAACCACAGATGGCTGCAAAGTGCATTTCCACCATAATGTCATTTTTCGTTGGCGTGTGGTTTGGCCCCCTCTCTCGGTCAGCCCTTCAATTGTAAACCTTTTTTTCCAATACTTTAAGAAACACTGACGAATTTGAAGAAGGACGGTAGTTGCTTGGGTCCGCTTTACTTCCTCTACCGTACCTACAACAAGGGACCTTTTGATCCCGCGTAGTAACGAACAAAATACTTCAACCTAAACTCTTACATTTGAGTGAGACTTTGTTCATTTTTGAGGGCTTCGAAAATCAAGTGCGACATGTAAATCTTAACAAGTCGGTGTCTTCGCATTGACGCCATATTAATTTCGAAGATGTCGTCAAAAGGATCACGAATTTCGAATATGTCTATATCTTGAAACGTTTTTCCCTCACTTAATCTACAAGTGTACCAAGCTCAAGCTAACAAAGATATATTCCTTCCTTTGATTTTGTTTCATCTGCAGACACATTTGTTCTCTAAAATATTAACATGCTTTAAGAAAGGAGAAAATTTATTATATGCAGAACCATATTTTTAAAGAAAAAGTAACTGATGTATAAATATGGAAACTGTAAGGCAACTGTAGGGTATTTGTAGCTCACCAATGAATACATAGGCCATATTCTTCATACTTGTATGTTACCGCCCATATGTTTCAATTTATCTTTATCTTTATTATCATACATATATAACATCACATGATGGAAGGTTTTTTTTGAAGCAATCTCGTTGTTCTCAAAAGCTCCTTTTACTGACATGCAAGGTTTCAACAACAACAAATAATAATAATTTGAAACTAGTATTTGACGTAGAGCGCTAGCGATTAGAGATCTTACATTAATTATACCACATGTGTCTTCTCTTCATCAACACTCGTTACCTGCTTGATATTTACCTAATTAATTTATTTATGAATTAGAGCTTTAGCTAACAATGAAACGTCTTGTCTCTTACAAGAGAACAGCAAAGAAATTACCGAGAGTCTTACTCTAAGTTTTCAGATCCTCTTTTGGATGGAACAAGATGTTTCATGTCATCTAAAGCCTTATCTTGGGAATATCAATCGATGATACACTTACACATTGTACGTAATTATACCATCTAAGTGACAAGTGTTATGCAACTCTTTTTTATATCACCTGCTACAATTGTTTGTACCCATTTTTATATCAACTAACGCACTTCGTTTTATGCACTTAATTTGTATCAAGTTATACACTTACTTTCCTGTTTGTAACGTCTTGTGCGCTTAATTTGTATCAAGTGAAACACTTAATTTCTTCTTTGTAACCATCCTATTTGTAATTTGCTCTTTGGATCCTATTACCATACTTTTGTAGCTAAATATTGAACACATTTGTTGTGAAAGTAAGTAAATATATATCAGTACATTTTCTGAACGCAATGTGACTACCGATTCATAAAAATAGTAATCCTGTGACATAAAGCGAAGAACAAAGTTTTAAAATCCCTTTAAAATGACGTAATAAATTCCCAGTATTTCTTGCATACATATTTTTGAATTAGGTTTGTAGAAAACAAAGATATCTTCTGAGCAGCGTAAAAGAGAGTGTATTATTGCTTATAGTCTGCAAAACTCTTTCACGTTCGGTAATTATTATGGGCAAGATAGCCTCATATGGCCGGCCGTCTCAGTAGGAAGTCTGTTGTAATGTTTCTATAATTTAAGTTACGGTACAGAGCTGTTACCAAGACACATGGTGATCACAGTGAGACCAACTGAAGGTGCTGGTTCAGAATTGGACATGTGTACGTGGATCGACCTTCTGTAGTCATTCTGTAATGAAAATATCTCAGTAGAGAAAGCGCATAACTGACGTATCTTTCTCAGTGGATGGGTCCTTAGCATAGTGACTAAAGCATCGAATTAGAAGTCATTTTCTTATAGGTTCAAATTCAACCGCAGACAAGAGCAAAAATTTTCAACTGAGCAGCAAATCGAGAGATTGTGTTATGTAATGAATTAAAGACAAAACCTAATTAATGGATAGAACGTAGTTAAGATCACAGTTTTCTAAAACAACTCTAAACATGTACGTAATTCCGTTTATGAAAGAAGTACATCTCTCAATGAAAAACTATTGCTTTGTGATAGCAATCAATATCAATCTTCGATACCCATCTTCGTCAATCTCAAATATCGGCAAAATGTTCGCCATTTGTTATTGATTGATATTGGAAAACAACATCTATCGAAATTCCAAATCATGCGTCATTTATCTTGGCCGATATCTGCGATGTTGGGATAAAATTTCATTTTTCGTACCATGAATGATTTTATAAGTGTTCTGAAATTTCTTGCCTTATAGAAATCATTTACTCACTACAATGCTTAAATAATAGACAGTCCCATTTGGCATTTGCACTAAAAAATCAAAAAATAACTACATTTCTTATTTGTCTAATACATAGTCGTTTCTAAATAATATTACAAGTTGGTAATGAAATGGAATTATCGAGTTATATCAAATTTAATTATGTAATCTCAAGATTGTATTCAAACAAAACAATACATTATTTACAATGAGTGCATTTGTTTTTGAAACATGGGAAATATTATCCATACTTTAGCACCGAATTTAGTTCACATATACTTACTTGACTTTTAGAGCATACATTTTGAATTCATATTTTCGGAACAAAACATGTACTTCTAATTACCAAATATGTTTCTCACGACTTTGATATCCATAGCGCTACTTAATTTTAACTCTGTCAGGTCGAAATGTATGTTTCCGATAAATTCTACGTGTTTGTGACGTTGCCAGAATTCAGATACCAGTCGCGGATTGTTTTGGAAACCCGGACTTTCCAAGTCCAAAACTTTCAATTCTTTCGATATACATTTTACAGAAATTGTCGTCATAAACTTCTCACCCTCTTCTAATCCATAAAAATATACTTCTTTCAACGCGTTCGCACTTTCCATAAATAACAAGGCTGATTCACAACTTATTTTACGCTTTAGTTCAGCGTGTTCTAGCGTTGGAGAAAGCATAGGTTTCTTATTTGACCAAGTGAGTTTACGAGCTTCTAGTTTCAGTGAAATGAGGTTTGGACAGTGTTGTAAATAATACGATATGTCTGCTACTTTCAAACGACATAATTCTAAGTTGGTTAAATATGAACCGTAACATTCCAAATAAGTCTGAAGTTCATGTTCGGTAGTAGCTTCTCTTGGATCATTTAGCAAACAGTAAATTCGCAGGTGTTTAATTAGCTTTTTGTTTGCTGTTAATTTTGTTAGCATTGTAAGATGTTCAGGTTTTAGA
Source organism: Lepisma saccharinum (assembly GCA_022664845.1). Taxonomy (NCBI): domain Eukaryota; kingdom Metazoa; phylum Arthropoda; class Insecta; order Zygentoma; family Lepismatidae; genus Lepisma; species Lepisma saccharinum. The sequence goes on from JAGDQP010018259.1 coordinate 8,234, forward strand.
CCCGACACCCACATAGATCTCAAATTCCAATCGGGACACTGGAAACTTTCCGGGTTATCTTCATAGCTCTTGTACAGATTTTCAAGTGTCTTACTGATACTAAATCCGATATCTTCGATGTTATTTACAGTTGATAATAATATACGTATTCCTACTTGAGTGACGTTTGTAAACCTTAGATTAACACGTCTTAACGAGCGACAAAGTTTTGTTTTGTAACGCAAGTAGCGACATTGATGTCCAGGGTTTTGTAACTCATTGCATAGTTTTGTGGTATTCCATATGTCTCGTTCAGAGCTGGTTAAAAGTTCATCTATTGGTTCCTCATCACTTTCAAGTTCTCTTCCCACTCGACATTCCAAAATTTGTGTAAGAACTTTGATGCCTTCGTCAGATACTGTGGACAATGAGGTGTTTAGATTCTGAAGACGGTGGCAATTTTCTCCGATTGTGCCCAGAAATTCATCATTGCAATGTGCGTAAAGTGTTAGATTTGTTAACCAACTGCTGTTCTTTATCACTAATTCTGAGAGTAAAGCATAATATTTCGGTGAGTTTAATTCTGGAATAGCAAGAAACAATGTTTTAAGCTTATTTGCATTCTGAAGAAGACACTGAAGAACCCTTTCATAATTTCGGTTTGAAAGAGGAAATATTCTAAGATCGACATATAAAGAATTCATACCTGGTGACAAGAGTATTTCGAGGAAAAAGAGCTGAGTATCAAATGAATAGCTTTTAGATGTAAATCCGTAAAACACATTTCCGAGACATTTATTCGGATTCAAAACCATATGCATAAGTTCAGAACGAACTGTAAGAGGTAAAGTTTGAAAATAGTTCCGGAGTTGTTGTCTAGCGTTGGAACATTTTGTTTTCTTGAGAGAATTTTCAGCATTGATAAGAGAGATTTTGAGTTTCGAGAACAGAATACATTGTAATGTTTGTATCTGGCGTCTTTTAATGTGAATAAGATCAAACATTTTTCGATAATTAATGTGAATAAAAATATAAATCTTCAAATCTCAAAATAATTTCCATAGCTAGCAATAATTGCGTTTATATTGTTGTTTTATTTCTCGATGTAAACAATGGTAAATAATGAAGTAACAGAGCAAACCTTACTAGTTCAACATGCTTTTGGGTTCAAGTATTCTCTCAGATCAGGTTTGAGAACCGTATACAATCATATCGTATATCCCCACGGGTACATGGGCTCAATTTCGAATGCGGAACTCAGTTTGAATTGTACGTTCCTTCTTTATACGAGGTTGTCCGTATGCGATGGAGGCCAATGTTAGTAGACACAAATATTAGCAAACTTACCTTAGCAAAGAACATTAATCATTATGACCATAATGAAAGACAACGTTACCTTAGTTTAATTTCCTTTAAACAGATATTGTTTTGGTATTAGAGGCATATTTGCATGTTTCAATGATACAGAAAAGTACTGCACTTCTTGTGTTGGTTGGTCGTGTAAACGTTTTCCTACAACGACAGCAACTTTTGAGTTTCTTGTTAACTACAAACAGGACTGAAAGTGCTCTTACAAGGAAACTGTCCAAGGTGGAAATCGCAAATCAACATGAAACTTCCGCAATGTATTGATGATGAGTTCAAATGAACACTCCTGTAGTACTATGTTTCTGAATTTAGTTACATGACTTTACATTTCGCGGAAGTTTGTACCCAACGTCTGCAGGGCGGTCTACTCTTAATACATATGGGCGGAAATTACCGGAAGAAAATAATATCGGCTGCAGACGGATCACTAGAGTAAGTAAAAGCCCAGTATGTCAAACACTGTCAGTTATTCTAAATGTGTTGTAAGTTATTAAATTTGTGATGTATGTTTGGCATTTAGAATTATGTTTGATAGGTGCGGCAAATTAATTTACATTGCATACGGTCATTAGTTTACGTAAAATAAATATTTGTTTGTTTCTTGCTTAATAATTAGATAGAGTTGAAAGCATTTATTCCTTCGCTTTTCTTGTTATATATTGCAGACGTTGGTGCGAAAGTAAATAAATCTGATGTTTATTAGGACATATTGTGAACACAATGTGTAAAGAATGTATGAAAGATAATCACGAAAGATGAAATAAAGAACAAGTTTTCAAAAAGGGTAATAAAGTCCCATTAAATTCTTTTACACGTCCTGTGCGGAAAACGAACATAATTTGGACAAGTGCACAAAACATGTACAAGAAGTTGTAAAGGTATACTAAGCAACACAGATAAATGCCATTTACTTTCTGTACACCTTGTTACCAATCAGGGTTGACGTAGGATTTTTGTCCTGTCGTTGTGCCAGTAACATATACATTAAGTTTGTACAAGGACTGAGAACTTTGAGTTTAGCATAAAATCACAATTGATTAGCTTAAAAGAACTTTTCTTTATTAACAGTTTCTTTCTTTCTGTATATGTTTGGTAGTTCTCTAATGTTGCAATCACTGTACTTGGAAATCCCTCCCTTGTAACAACTGTTGGAGGTGCGAAAAAAGTCTACAATACTGGAGGAACAGCAAAGGACACCTTTAATCATGGGGATCTGTTCTCTATCGCTGATTCTTTCTCTATGTGTTATGTCTTACACACTCAAATCATCATACTGGACTTAAGAACTATATCAGTTACCTTTAAACCTGGTTCTTTAAATTAACCTTTATGTACCTTTAAACATACACTTATTCGGAATTTTCTTACTCTCTAGTAGTGATCATTATCATCTTATCGTTAGCAGCATAATAACCTGACTCCTTATCTTAGCAAGAGTAGGAGAACGAAAGCATGATAGTCCATTTTGCCAAACTATCTTATAATTAAAAAACGGTACTCATTTGCACGTACACCTAGGAATAATTTATCATTAAAATAAGATCTTTAGTTTCTAAAAACACAAGAAAATCATATATGAAAGGAACTTAGATCTACTGATAAATATAAAATCTGTAATTATTTTTAGGTTAGTAGCCTTATCACTCATTATAGAGAATAAAGAAAGAAATTTGATAGTCTTAAAACAAACTACTTTTTGACGCTCTCACACAGCTCATTCTGTTAGTTCTTTTTATTCACTCACTCACTAATGTAGAATTCGCTATTTTGAGATATTCTTAATTCTTTCAGGCTGATAAGAGAGAGTATTATTAATAGTTTGACTCGACATTATCTACGGCAAAAACTCTTAAAACAAAAACGTCCATTCATTCCGGACCATGAACCTCATTGACAGATGGGAGGGCGATTATCAGAAAAAAGAGAAAAACTATCAAGTAATATGCCCAATTGCTGGAGTCTCTTTAAAACAAAGGAAATAATAGTAAGAGCTTGAGGACTTTTGATAATTATCAAGAAAGTAAAATTTATAAGAATAGAGCCATTAGAACACAAACTTCTAAGTAGGTTATTTTTCATTAGAAGTTAAGATAAATTAATCTCTGAATAGTCTTTCCCATGATTCCGCGTTTCTGACTTAAATCCGCGTCACTCTGCTAATTTCCCCTGAACTGTCAAAGTAGGGTGAACCCTGTCAAATACATTACTTCTCTGAGCATTGCAGAAAAAAACTGAGGCGCGAAAAAAAAGACCGAGTTAGGAACTTGCAGGCCAACGGTATTTGAGAGTGCATTACTTTACACAAAATAATAACAAAAGTTTTTAAATACATACTTTTCTTAAACAATTCGTACTGAAAAGTAAAAAGTAATTTAGTTATACATGACTAAAAAGAAAAGCCTGGGGCGCGCTAATTTAATAATTTATTAAGTGACTGTATGTGAGAGCGTGCCTCATGCTTTTCGTTTTAGTCATGCATACACAAAATTATTTTTTTGCTTTTTAGTACGAATTGTTTAAGAAAAATATGTCTTTAAAAAGTTTTTAAAATTCTCGGGAGCGATCATTGTAGAAGTTCTAAGCTAGTTTTCAGGTAACTAAAATGTACATGAAAATTTATTAATTAACATAAATATTACAAAGTACATATTACAAGTATGGAGATGATAGTATTATTTATTTCCTTCATTTTGATACTAAACACGACATTCCTGCACGGAATATGAAATAATGTACACTTGTTGATTAATTGGAATTTAATTATATTATATTTTGTTATCTTCGTCTCACCACATACACACTTGAAATATTTGCTCATGCACATTACAATAAACACTTTTAAAATCACGACTTCTAACTCAATCTACTCAAATACCAATGTTATAAACCACAGAGAAAGTTGAAAACAATTCTGGTAAATTCAATTACAGCGTGGACCCAGAATGACCACCACACATGATTGAACATTGACCAGTTTCAGCTCTGTAATTTTCGATCCAGAAGATACCAGTGTTAACAGAACATATTGCGAACAAAATGGGCTCCAAATTTGTTTAAAATGTCATTCTGAGAAACTAAGTATGTAGAAAGCGTTCGAGACAAACTTCGGGAACGACGTGACATACTGCCAACATTTCGTAACCACGTTAGGTCCTACTTTCATTTGTTAAGCACAATGTTAGAAGAAATGATCTGTACATAAAGTGGAAAATGAGTCTTATATTTTTACAATATTCTGTATTTAGTTCTAATATTTTGTTGTTACATTTTCATTCATCTTCGGTGTCATTTATTATTATTCTGATTGCACACGAAGCAACTACACACTGAAAGCTTTTCGTCTATTTATTTCAGAAAATAAGATTTCTGAACACGGAAGAGAACATTCCTAACACATCCCAAGGCACTAGTGTAACGAAGGTTGTCAGGAAGAAAAAATAATTAACATTCTTGACAGAGTGTGACTGTCACAAAAGACGTTCCCTGGAGGGAAAATATTGTGTTCTGCTTTTCCTTGTTACGAAAATCTAGTAAAACAAAGCGAGTGTTGCTTTTTGTTTATTAAATATCAAATTTCATACTGGTGCCTATGATGTCTTTGATATAGTAGTAAGTATATCTAAGGAACTGCTTTGTTTTCCTGTTTCCCTGCCGGTTTTGTATCTATAACGAACGATGTAGAATCACAATAAAATCTGAAGTAAACGTAAAGCAACCTCTTCATTAGCTCTATGCGATAATGTTTCTAGCCAGTCAATAAAGGCCCCAAAACATCAAACTTCGGAAATAATTATGGTAAAGCTAATTATTGCCCCACTGCACTACACTGATAGAGCACTACTAGAGAAGCATTTTTTAAAAAGTCCGCCAAACTCCCCAAGGAGCTTCCGCCCCCACCCCCCTCAAGGGTTCAAAATGCCAATATTTACGGCACAGCCATTATCTCTGTCAGTAATGATCGAATCAATTTCAACATTTTTTGTTTCGTTTGCAATTACATGGACTACAATATTGGTTCTCTTCATATTTACGTTAAACCTAATCGTATTCATAAATTTAAAAGAAAATATGTGGAAAAAGTAAGTATTTGCTCACACATTCGAGAACAGATCAAATTGCCTTTTCTGGACCCACAGTTTCCTTTTTCTTTTTGCAAGCACTAGATAGTTGATGTAACAGATCATCTGGAGCGAATGGTGTGGATGCTATAACTGATTACAGTGTCCATTGTGTTTTATAGTTTCAATTGTCCATCCCCACTCTTTAATTTGTTTCCCAACTACCTTTGATTAAAAAACTCCAAGTGCGTGTTGATGGCACGCTTCTGAGGTAGGCGGTAGTTTGTCAGGTCAAAGTAGATCATAGCAAAGTTCGTTGTCAAAGTCAGAAACCTGTAATATCGGGCCTCGTTCAATGTAGAGTATTTTTTCAACTCAATACAAATACAGCATAAATTTCTCTCCGGCAGCCAACAATTCTCCTTTTGATGTGGTAGCATCCAGAAAGATCTCAGCTCAACTATGAGTCTCTGGTGACTTAAGCATTTTCAATGATTTTAGTTCCCCTTTACCATAGAAACAAGAGGTGGTATCACAGCCGGTAAATGCATGGGTAAATAGTAGAAGTTAACCGGCTGATACCACCTCTTATTTTTATGGTATAGGGAAAATAAAATCATTGAAAATGTTTATGTCACCAGAGACTCATAGTTGGGCTGAGATCTTTCTGGATGCAACCACATCAAAAGAAGAATTGTTGGCTGCCGGAGAGAAATTTGTGCTGTATTCGTATTGAGTTGAAAAAATACTCTACATTGAAGGCGATGTCGATAGTACGGATTTGTGGCTTTCATAAAGAAAAGTACGCTAAGCTCTAACTTTGATCTGGCAAAACTACTGCCGACCTCAGAAGTGTGCCATCAACACTTAATTAGAACTTTTTTTTTAATTAATAAAGTCAAAGGTGGTTGGGAAACGAATGATAAAATACACAAAATTATAAATGCAACTAATGTCAGGAAAATATTTATAAAATTACCTAAAAACAACATGCAGTTCAATAAATCGAAGCAAATGAAACAATTTCTTATTTTGCTTCTATTTGCGGGAATATGTGTGTTCTATCGAAGCGCGTTTTAAACATACGGATGCGCCGAACAAACTCTTTGTCACAAAAAGAAAATGCTGTTTGTCAATGTTTTAGTAACTTATCTTCAAGCAACTGACATCATGATGGAACATTTGCGTACATATTTAATTCTCTATATTTTCTCATATTTGGAGTTCATTTCATATTCTATAAGTGTCGAATAATCAATATTCGTAAAGGGCTTACGTAGCATCAACACATTGCCATTCTAAATTTGATAAGTAAAAGCACTCATACACTGTTGCTTCAATTTATAAAGAGAAAGCTTTTGCAACCGTTATTGGAAGTAATTTCTGGTTAAAACTATGATATGTCTATACAATATTACTATGTTGTATGCATTGCAGCAGAAAGTTATATGCTGTTGTGCATAGATAGATAGATAAAATGAATTATATGTGTGGTAAGAGCGCTCTATGGCATTACACCCGTCCAGATATGAGACTGCTGCACGTACGTCACAATAAAATGAATTATATGGGTGGTAAGAGCAATCTATGGCATTATGCCAGTCCAGATACGGGACTGCTGCACTGTATACTGATATACGTATAATCTTATACGGAACGGAACACGCTACACCAATATGTGTAGTGCGTGCAATTCCGAAATAACGTCATTTAATCTATAGATGACGGTCAGGGAATTCAAGAAAATCGCAGCCCTCGACATGTGTCATCCTTGTGCACGTCCTAATTATCATCATCGGTGTTAATTATGGTGCATCGTTGGAAGTATTATGGAACAAAAATATCAAAGATGTAACATTTGTGTTCACCAGGCTCAATTTGTAGAAGAAGACGCATAAACCAAAACTTTAGGGAAAAGGGGCAATTTACATGTAAGAAAACATGAGCCAGCACACCCCCTCTTTGCTCTCCAGCAATAAAGATACACATCAGAAGAAACTCGTCAGTTAGATTCTTGTTTAATATTTGAGGCCAACACTTACTCATGTAGATCGCTTTGAGGACAATGCCACTAAACGCTACGTGAGGGAAGAGAGGATGAAAAGGCAAAATTCTCCCTCCGCTCTCTACTTGTGGACATCTGACACGAATAAAAACCATGTCAACGGCTAGATAGTTCTCTTACAAACACTGAAAGTCGTAAATAGATATTTCTACAGTATAATTTGGAGCAGAGCTATGAGCACCGAAAACTATGACGTATGTATAATTCGTTAGGCATACATAGATAAAACATACAACATACGTCCTTATGTTTTTTCCAACATACTTTTCTTAGTGTGATATTATCGTCACTTAAAGCTTAGCATTTGTCAACCTGTGCTCAGAAGAACCATTTAGGACGAAATGTATTTTTGGCACTTTTATTCGTTAATTAAGGCGATATATCCAGTACGTCAAGACATACATCCATACAGAGACGCAATATGATTCAAAATAATATATGCAGTTTCCATTTTGTGTCTATTAAATGGAGAATCTGGAGCCAACTTTAGCAAATCTGTAGGTCCTATCCTTAGAGACTCACCAGCTTGTCTAGAAAGTTGATAACAATTCAGTCAATCTAAATATTGTGATTCTAAGAGCATTCAGCAGTAAGTCGGAAAAAATATTTCTGATATACAGCGGAAATAGGATTATTATTAGCAGCTGCACAATTTCTAGAATATGATTTTTTTTAGCGTTCATCATAGCAAATCGGTGCATCGTAAGAAAGTTTTTAATAAGTTCTCATAAGATTTCGACGTAGGTTTATAACCGCCCAGACTACAGAGCACACTACGTTATTGCTTGATCATTGGTAAATATCCATTTGATTTTTCGATCGACGTGGTCGCATAGATTTTCAGTTCGTTTAAGATTTAAGTGCTTAAGTGACCAAGGGAGAAAAATTAAGTCATTGTCGTGTTAAACCTTAAAAGATAAAGCTGACTATAGTTCACGAAAGTTTTCTTAGTCATGGATATTATCAGTAACTAGGAAAGTGTACGAGTGTAACTGATCGGCGATGATCAGTAGGTAAGTACATTTAAGGTCACCCCTCAATCTGGTCTCTACTGAGAACCATGCTCTGAGTTCCACTCCTAATATCTCACCGTTCATACATATGAAATGAAACCATATTCAACCGTAATTCATAGAATCAATTCATTTAGTGTCTACGTCAGTATTGTTGTACAATATGATGGTTTTTGGCGATGAATGTTCGTCAGCATGGGTGCAATAACACTGAAGTCTAATCTGCAAAAGTATGTCTCGTTGTAGACCTCTGTGATGCCTTGACAGCTTGAAAAAGAGCTTCACAAAGTATATAGAAAAAATGTTGACTCACTTTCTGCCAAAATGGACTGAACGGGTTTTAAGATCTCACTCTTCAATTGTAACATTCATCCAATTTTGATATTATATCTTGGGAGTATTTAATTATGTCCACTGTTACGTAAATTCTAGTATCCCTTCCGCGATGATCTTGTATTTTCCAAGGAATAAGTTAAAACCTTAGGTGAGTACAGAGGTTTCAACTGTCCTCTCGGATGCAGAACATCAAACCTTATATACCGCTCTATATCACCTTGCCACGTACGATGCGTGCATGTACTAGACTGACGTTTGTATTGGAAGGGATTGTTACTGTGACCGGACTTTGTATTAGAGTCTGGTCCTATGGAACATACTTAAGCAATTATCGATCTAATTCATAGATGTCAAAAGGCCTTAAATAAAAGTCAAAATTCAACTTGAGAGTAGTTATAAGAATTAAGTTCCTGTCCAATTTATTATAACAAAGCAAGATTAATTTATGGCTTTCGAAAGTAGTACTGGTTTGCTTCAGATTATGCTTTTTTAATGGTAATTTACAGGAACTGAATAATACACACTGAATAACACAAACAAGAAATATTATCAATCTATTATTTATTCTAAAACTAAATTAATCTCTTGTTTAATATTCTCTTTTTGTTCTCTTTCAGAGGTTTTAAGACTGTTGGTCCCTTCGTCGTGATGATTTACAGAATGGTGATGGGAGATCTTCTTCGCTTTGTATCAATCTATCTGGTCTTTGTGATGGGGTTTTCTCAAGGTAAGTAACATACTTGATCCGTGTAAAACGTGTAAATATTACGAGAGTCTGTGCGAAGTGCAAAATGTTTTACCAGATGTCCTGTAAACAGATGCCATTAGACTTACTTTAATCCAAGATTAAAGTCATTTTTAGAGCCTAGATCTTACATAAACACAATCATTCTAACTGATCTATTGTAGTGAAAACCTTGATTGCAGGGCTGATCAGTGTGTGTAAGGCATTTCAAAAACAATTAGTAGGACTGCTAAAACTACCAGTAATTTTACTTTCATTGCTGACAAATTTTCAAACATAAATGCTTATAAGGAAAGGTCATACGTCGAAGTACAGAATTATCTGGATTTTATAGGATATAGGATTACACGAATAATTAATCATAAAATGTGTATAAACAATTCTGTATCCATATGTCAGACATTTTGGAAGAAGGCTCAATTTTATTTCCTAAAATGGATAAAGACCCAGACGGCAACTACATTTTTCTCGACAGGAGTGAATATGTGGGCACATTCATGTAGAGGTCGAAAATCTACTTAAGATGTAAATCTTGTTCATTGTATATTAATAATCATATATGAAAAGGCGCAGACAAGCACCACAGTTTCAACTTACTCAGAGCCCTACCGGGTAATAATAATAATGTTTACATAGTAATGTGGCTGAAGAATAAGATTGAAAACAAGACTAAGGGGTAGACGAAGGAAGCCCAAAACCAGTGGCTCTCAAAATATTCACGAACGGCTAGTGACTCGATCTTACGCGCGTGTAGTTTTCCTTTCTCCCTTTTCAAAATAAATATTAAATTCAATTATTTGAATTACCTTTGACAACAAAATCACAATTTCAGAAGTTTTGGAAACACACACCTGAGAATCTCTCCGCTAAGACATCAGTAATTGAAGGGGAAATATAATTTCACTAAACGTGAATAACATTTTACTAAATAACGTGTATTTATGAATGTTTTTAATGAGACCCTAAATTCATTTCTTTCCTTGAAGATTATGTCCTCTTGGAAAGCATTATTAGATAAGAGTGACTACCCAAGATATTTTTATAGGTTCATTAATCTGAAATTAAAACTTTGGGAAACTTTATTTTGATATGGGCCAGTCTAATAACTTTGGAATTCGGCCCATCACAAACTGCCTTTAGCTGTGAAAATCCACACCCATACCCCTGCCGGGACTCGAACCTGGGAACTTGGAGCCGATGGTCTACCGCCACAGACCGCTCCCGGCCGGCATAAATCTGAAATGTTTTAGAGTGTTTTGTTCTATGATAGCTTGTTATCTCGACCATATTTAGAAACAAAATTCAGTGATTTTACATGAATCATTTAGATTCATTCAATAACAAGAAAAGTTTTAGTATAGATTGTCTCTCCAACTCATTAGTTAATAATGGTTGCCTCTTATTTTCTATGTTTCACTGATGAATAGCTTTCTTTAGGTAAATAATAATCTATCTTTGTATTTGTGAATTTTACGTTATTCATCAAGAAAATGTCTTTCAACTTGCTCGATTCAATTGACTTCGAAATGATGAACAACCATCAAAGTTCAGATCTTCATTCATAGCCCCTTTTCTTCTTTAACTCACTCATTTAACTTAACTTTATGTTTTTCTCTTTTATCTTCCCTTCGTTTCTTCCTTGCTTCAGACATCGTTAATTCCTTAGAACTAACTTCCAACTGCTTCCTTTTATTCTAGACTGGCATCAAAAGAGGATTCTAGCAACCTACGCTCAATTTCAGATTTAAAAGTATTAATTATAATCCTTATTCCTTTCAAGAAATCACTTCAAGTGGCAAAATGAGTTATGGCATTCATTCAACTATTTAATAACGTTTCGATTCAAGCTCATTCGGAGCTTTTCTAAATCTCAAAGCTATTAAAGAAGAATCAATCTGCGCTATTCACTGCATATTGATATTTTGTTAGCGTAAATCCGCTGAACAAGTTCGGGACATACGTAATGTTATTATCCGAGCACATCTTCCGAACAAATACTTGTTTATTTAGTAGATAATGGCAATTGGAAATGCATTCTCCAATGACTGAAATGTTACGCCATACTATGAATATGGGAAATAATGAAGGACATAAAATAGTACATCTGAAAAGTAGACAGAAAAGGATTTATATTAAAGCAGTAAAAGTGCAAGAAATAGATGAATATTTAATAATATAACTCAATACTAAAATTTTACAGGTAAATGAAAGTGTAAAAAATAAGTGAAGTAAAAATATCAGAGCTTAATAAATAACATAAAAGAATTCAGAAACTAGCACAATTAATCTAATATAGAACAGGGTTGGAAAACAACATGTTTTTTTAATGTTTAAAACGTGTTTTTTGTTTTAAACACGTTTTATAGATTGCAAAAACTGTTTGAAACGTTTAAGACGTTTGAAACGTTTTAGACTTTTTCTTAAAAATAAAAAAATGGTAGGGGTTCTCAATCTACAGTAGCTTCTATAACGTTTCAATCGCGCTTCCGGTCTATTCATAAGCATTTACTAGAAATTGTAGGTTCTATTTTACCAAATTTGATGAGATTTGCTATTTATTAAATTTAATGAGAAAGCTATTTATTATATAAAAGGTAAAAAGGTAAAGGTACACCCTGTGCAGTGCGCACGCGCGGTGAACGGCGCATGGGGGATGTGGCAGTAGCAATCTACATATTCTCGACCAAAGGCACGAAGTGAGGTGAGATGGTTAGTCCTATGCTCGGGTGCCTTTACCTCCCAAAGTGCCCAGGAATACCAAGAACACTGTGGTACTCAATGTGATAGGAGGCCGAGTATATCTAAGAGCGCTAGCCATGGGAACAATGAAGGAAAATTCTCCAGTGTCCTGACTGGGAATTGAATTACACTTCTTTAAATGTTCGGGCAACAAGACCTGCCATTTCCTTTTTACACAATCTACATTTGACTTCTACGGTTATTTTCGGAAGGACTAACTTTAATAAAGTGTGTCCAGATTAAATACTTGTTCCTTCTTGTGCAACCTACTGATAATGAGTTTTGTAAAGGAACAGCAAAAAAGCAGAGTACGTAGTGTTGTAAAAATGAGTTTTATTTTCAGTGGTTTTTGAAAGTTATTTTAAGTTCATTTTCATGGTTTTTAAATCCTTTTTTTTGAAAGGCAATTATTTAATGCTTTACGCTGCAGATAATCAACGTAAACAGCAGGATTGGATTTTAGCTTTCACACATTCATCCCAATTTAATATTGCTTTGTTTTCTTGCAGCCTTACGAGGCAAATGATGGAATTAGTTATGCATTCATTGCCACATTGCTATACTTCGTATATCTTCACCCTAACAAACATGAGGGAACTAACAATATATGGACTCAAAATATTTGCTATAGTTTGTAATAAAATAACAATGAACCTCCAGGGAACTGAAGAAATATTTTGAATTATAGGAATTTAAGTTCCTAGAGATAAATACAACTTCGAAGACATCTTTATTGTAAACTGAAAAACTGTGAATTCTTACCAAAATATGCTCTCATCCCGCAAATATAATATGTTAATTTCTAATCACGGTATTATTCAAGAAAGATATCTATTTTTGATCATAATTAACATTCGCAAAAATAAATTATCTTTAGCTCAAAATCCCTGGAAATAACCTGCTTCTGTTCAAGCGCAGAGATATATGTTTGCGTTTACTAGTACATTGTGTTTCACTATAAAAGCTCTGTGGCATTGCTCTTACCATGCTCCGGGCTCCACACCTCACCCCATATACTATGAAAATATATACAGTTAGAGACAGTGTAACAAAAATATTTTATTTTATATGCATATTTCAAAAGAGATGTATAAATGCGTAATGAATACTCTTATGAACAAGAAACTACATATCGGTTTCTTCTAATGAATATGTTGCAATAGAGCTCTGAGAAGTATTATTTCAAAGCAAATCATAACGTAGGTACGTCTGTTGGCTCCCCATGCTCTTTTTTGAAAGTATAGTAATAGCTATCGGCACGTAACAGTATGGATTCAATTTAAAAAAATGAACTTTAAAATAGGGTTGTAACGCTGACACTTGGTGGCTTGGGTTTAGGGAACAATAATAGCATGTTCCGATTGTGTCGAATATGTGTACTCAAAGCTTGGTGCGGATACTGTACCTCGAACTGAATGAAAGTATTCAATATTTAATTTTCAAACCTGTATGACGCATCCCAGTACGTAAATACAAAGTTTGGTCCTAATACATTCAACGATATGGAAGCAATTAAATATTTTATTTTCTAAACTTGGTTGGCAACATTGATAAATATGGCACCGGAGATACCCACATGAACTATCCCAGTACCTAATGCACATGTTAAATTTGGTATAAATCAATGCAGGCACGTCCAACGGTAACAAATAAAAAGTCTAGATTTTTAAATCATTTGGCAACCCTGACAAACTACGGAGCTTGGAATGCCTGTATCATCTGTCCCAGTACCTAATGAATTTGAATTTATTTTAAGGCCTTTTGGCAACTATGGCTCAGGCCGTATGGATGATAATGGGATGAATTGATGGAATGAAGAAAGTGGGAGGAAACGGGAGATCCCCGAGAAAACCCACGCACACGGTGTTTGTCCACCACAAAGCCCACATGGCATGAGCAGGGATCGATCCGACGACCCCTAGCACCAGAGGTGAGCGCTCTACCAACTGAGCCACCGTGGCCCCCAGTACCTAATGAATTAATATAAATAGAGAAAGGCACACGTGTAGGTTTCTATAGACAATATTCCAGCCGAATTAATTAAAGTGAGAGGAATGGCACTAATCAAGGAACTACATAAGTTGCTATATGGATGGAGAAAGGAGAAGCTTCCAAAGAAATGAAAAACCTCAATAATTATTCCGATTTACACAAAAGACGATAAATCGGACTGTAATAGTTACTGCGTAATCTCGTTACTTCCAACCTGTTACAAAGTATTGTGTAATATTCTGATAACACGCCCAAGCGTATACGTAGATGAAATAATTGGAGATCACCAATGTGGATTTAGAAGAAATAGATCTACGTTGGACCAGAGTTCGCCTTGAGACAAATTTTCGAGAAGAAATGGGAATACAATGGGGCGGTTCACCAGCTTTTCATTGATTTTAAGAAAGCATATGATTCTATCAAAAGGAAAAAGTTATACAGTATCCTGATACAATTTGGAATTCCGAGAAAAAATGGTTCAACTAGTGAAGATGTGTCTCAGTGACCCGTTAAGCAGAGTACGGATAGGTAATAATATGTAAGATAATTTCAAGATTCGCAACGGATTGAAACAAGGTGATGCCTTGTCACCACTACTGTTTAACTTTGCTTTAGAATATGGGAGTTTAAACTTAAAGGGGAGAAAAAGAAACTATCATTGAATAGTTTGAACCAACTGTTCGTATACGCGGATAATGTAAATTTAATAGGGGACGATATAGATGCACTACAAAGCAACACCGATGGCTTAGTAGGAGCATGCTATGAGATAGGTCTACAGGTAAACATAGATAAAACAAAATACATGGTAACAAGTCGAAACACAGGGAATAAAGGAAATAAAATCATAAGAATTAGGGATGAGGTCATAGAGAAATTAAAGAAATTTAAATATTTAGGATTATACGTAACAGGCAAAAATGAGGTCACGGAAGAAATAAAAAGTTGCTTGTATCGGGGAAGGCATGTTTCTATTCAGTTCAAAAACTTCTAGCATTGCGATTAATATCAAGGAAATTGAAATTGAAAATATACAGAACGGTCGGTTAATCTGCCGGTAATACTGTACGGTTGCGAAAGTTGGAGTATAACCCTTTCAGATGAACACAAATTACGTGTGTTTGAAAATAAGTATTTGAGAAAGATATACGGTCCGAAATGGGACGAGATGACTGGAGAGTGGATGAGACTGCATAATAAAGAACTACATGGACTGTACGAATCACCAGATGTTGTAAAAATAATGAAATCGCGATGACTAAGGTGGGCAGGCCATGTAGCTCAGATGGGAAGGACAAGAAAGATTATATGCTATTTTGGTTGGAAGGTTGGATGGAAGGAGATCATTGGGAAGACCGAGAACTTGTTGGGAGGACAAAAATTAGAATACATCTTCGAGAAGTAGATGTTCGTGATGAAAACTGGCTTGATGTTGCCCAGGATAGAATCCAATGGCGAACTTTTGTTACTGCGGCGATGAACTTGCGAGTTCCATAAGCCATAGAGGTAGTTTAGTTCGTTAGGTACAGTTGAATTCCATTCATGAAAAATATTAATTTTCGGTTTCAGACACTTTCTATTTTCAACAGTACAAAAACGAGCGAAAACAGAGAGGTAGAATTAATGGCAAGTATCTATATTTCATGTATCACCCTGGATGTTGGGACTGAGAGTAACGGATGGTGAGTCCCAATGTAACCTAGATTGCCATGCGTGATACCACCTATTTCCGCCAAAAGTCCTTTAGTCACTAGACCAGTGGCACTTCGTCTCTGTGGAAATATATTAAAATTTTGTTAAAATTGATTTTAAGACACAATTGCCACGTGGTTCTGCACAGATTTTAGCCACTTTAAAGGAATCAGATAAAGATGTGAAATTGAGAGCTTAAACTGAGTCTCTTTTGGTAACCCGGTGATCCGGTCTGACCCGAACATAAGTAACCGAGCCCGAAATATCATCCGAATGACCCGGTCTGGAAACTAGAATATTTCTCGTGGTCTGGGGTAACATCTCCGGTCGCAATCACCCTTTAAAGAAACACTGTTCAATCGCAGGGAAATTGTTCAAATATCTACTTTTTCCTTCGGTTCATCGGATCAAAATCGGGTCACTAGGTCAGAGCAGGTGACAATTGTAGTCCCGAGCCAAAAATTGACCTGAATGACCCGATTGATCTGGTAACCTGTTTCAGCTTTGGTGAAAATAAATGGTGGGTATTTGTGTTCCATTCAGTCAATTGTGTTTAAAATAAATGAGTTAAATCTCCGATAAACTTTACTTTAATTGGGCCAGTTTTCGAAAATACGTACTGACTTCGGCTCATCATTATCAGACGAATGCATTTCTGTTAAAATCCATAAACGACCATACTGCAGGCAGGGTTCAAACTTGTAACTGCTAGCCCAGAGCCTTAGTCCACAAGACTACCCAAGTCGACAAAATGGTTTCCAGACTAGTGGTTAGCTCAACTAGTGGCGGCGTAAAGGAAGGTGGGTTGTTGTGCTATGTCTCCGGGCCCCATCCGGTCGGCGACTGAAGTAAATAATCGCTTGTTGAGATTAATTAATGGAGCACATTAATTGTGGTCGGTGACGCAATAGCTATATCGTTTCAGGACTCTTACTTCTGCACTTGACTCTAATGTCTGATAACCATGACTTTGTACAATCTGAATAACCATTCTGATGTATAGGCTACAGCGAGTAAACTAAAAGATAACGGTCTTGGCTCCGGTCAACAGTAGGAGTGTGCGCTGTCGATTGGATTCGCAAACGGGCATCAATTAAGTTCATTTGCCTCGGGCCCCAGGTTACCTTTCACCGACACTGACTCAGCGCCAGAACTCACTCGCAGAAGTGGGGAAAATGTAGTGTACAAACAATGGTCTTTCCCAGGTTAATACCTCAAATTATAAAATTGAATTTCAGACTGGATTTGATAGAATTGAAAAGAATTTGGAGACAAAACTATCTCGTTTTTTATCAATCTCATTCATTAACCCACTTGTTTATTTGTTGCAGCTTACTACATTATCTTCTTGTCGTTCGATAATCCAGACACACCTCCCGGAGTCGTTGATACACCAACGAATCCGATGCCAAATCCAATGGAGTCAATAATGGCGATGTTTCTGATGTCCTTGACTACTTTCAGTGATTATTTTGAAGCCTTTGAAAATACCGACCACGACATAGTTGCTAAGGTAAAGGACGAAATATTTCCTAATTATTTTGCTGCTTGTAACACTTTGTAAGAAAGAAATATCATAGTTTTATGTTATTTCCTTTGTTGATAAAATAATAATAATAATAATTAGTATTATCACAATGATAATAAATTATTAATTATTATGCTTATTGATTATATAAGATCTTGTCTAATAAGATATGAACGTTCCTTGGACAGATTGAACACAAGATTATTTCTTGAGAAACTCTTTATGTAGGTTGATATAAAAGAACACTGCACAAAAAACGGCACTACTACCAGTAGTAGCTTTCAGTAAATTATAATAGAATGAAGACTATTCATTACAATGCAAACACGAAAAATTCTAATGTCACAGAATGATCCTCCCGGGTTCGAGTTCTGATACCAGAAGTACTTATGAGTGTTTCCGGGGATTGCTTCAGCCCAACTCGTCTAATGCTGGATGGTATCTAGACAAAGGTCATGGACACTATTTTCTCATATGTTTCCTGAACAGACTGTTGTCGAGGGATGACATTCTCCGCCTTCTGACGGTAAAGCGCTTAGATGTTACCAAACGAAATGAATTTTAAGTCTTCGGTAACACTGATTTTGTATCCCCTACCTGCAATCTGTTACTATGCTGCTGGTACTTATCTATGATTATTGATATTCATAAGATATACTTTTCATTATGCAAAGCACTAATTTGCAAAGTATCTCCGAATATATATATATATATATATATATATATATTAATGACAATATAGATTATGGGACTGTTCAGGATTGCAGTAATTTATTTCGATTTAGCTCATTCACAGCCAAGCTGGTCGTTCTTGAAGTTATTTTCTGCTACTTTGTCTTCAACTCCTTATTTCGTCATTTAGATTGGAGAAAGGTTCGTAATATTCCAAATACTTGGGATTCCTTTCCTAGTCGGCTGTCTTGTCAGTGTGTAGAAATGATTCCGTCTTCAAGTGAATGACTTTACGAGCAATTCAGCGACTTTTTGGTGTTTATGGAAAGTGCGACTAGGAAGTGGTGACGTCAAGGCGTGTCGAAGTAGGGAGGAGAAAAACTGTTGGAAGGAATATTGTGTGTCGGGTTTCGTGACTACGAAGGTCTTGATACTTAACTTGGGATGTCTGAGCGATAGCGAGTCAAGGCTCAGACCTACTTCAAGAAATTGGGTTCGACCCTGGCGGCAGTGTCTTCTAATATTGGCTTGGCTGTAGATAACTTCAGGTGGTAAGTGGAATGAGCATTTACTCATATTGTTGTTATACTTAAGGCCCATGATCCATTATCCTAAATTTAGGTTGTGTTTCCCCTTTGTTAATTAGTAAAGCTCTATTTTTCTAATCAGCGAGTATTCTTCCTCTTTGCTACAATTTCCTAAACTTTATGTCTCTCTCTAGGAGGACCTAAGGTCAAGAATATATATATATATATATATATATATATATATATATATATATATATTATTAATCTTGTTTGTTAATGTAATAATATGAAGAGAGTTCCATTGTCTACCATCGCTCAGAAAGTAGTTGTCGCATTGGTTTCAATAAAAGAAAATGGATTATTAAGTGCATATAAGCGGGTCGTACAGAAAATGCCTCTGCGGAGGACTATCTTGAAAATTCAGATATGAAGTGGAGTAACTTATTATTTCTGTGTAACTGGGAAACCATCGGATGTTTCAATAGCACTAAAGGAAAGATAGATAAAACTGCATATGAAAAAAATATTATTTTTTTTATTTGAAAACATCGTGGCGTAAGAGAAAAAACTCTACGCAAAAATGAACTTAAAAATTTAAGATTGGAAGATGGACAATGAGGGGAGAGTTAAATTGTCTTGTTGTTGGAAACGTTACTTAAAAAACTATATTGGAAAATCGTTTCGAGGATCCACTGCAATTTCAAGGATATATTGTACCTCTTTTTCTCTAAAATATAATTAAGAGTATTTTTCCAGTTGTCTTCTATACATGTAACATGTATCTCTATTCTGAAACTTCCTTATTTTCGTTTTCTAGTACAAATTATCCTAATTAAAAAAAAAAAACAAGGTAACAAACCCAAGTAACAACAAATTAGTTTTTTCTAACTCGTACTAATTAAGGGAAACTTTGCCATTTGGGCTTCCATTAAAAGTTCGTTCTATTTATTAAAAACTCTAAACTAACTAAATTTTGTAATGCAGTGTTCTCAGACTATACACAAGTTCTCTTTCTGATGTTACCAAGTTGTGTGTGGTAGTGTTACATATTTTTGCTTGATGTTATATATATTTGCGTTCTTTTCGTTTTCGAAACTGACAGAAACCATATTATTTTGAAGAAAAAAAAATAAAGATATTGGTAATCATTGTTAAGAATGATACAGTTACAAGTAATATTTAAAAAAGATCCTAAATAATTCTCTAAAAAGAAGTGAATGAATTTTTCCTTCCCGTCAAACAATTTTTGACTCTCTTCAGGAGTGTAACAAAGGCGTTCCATTTTCTATTTTATTTCTCACACGCTCCAAGTACAAAGGATTTTGCATTCTCCGGTACTTAAGGAATTCTATACGTACGTTTCTTTTTATTTAACTCATGCGCAATTAGATGAAAAATGTTCTTTCCACTACGTGCGTTCAGTTTGTATCCAGGAATGAAAGGAACTCGGAAGAGACGACTTCCTTTACCTTAGCACTTTTCTTCTTGCTATAATGCAATTTTCTTCAAGCCACTTTTTATATTATGGCAGAAGGAACTTTACGAATTTTAATAATTTTCTTCTTCATCTTGGTTCCTTATTAACAAATGTGAGTAGTACAAAATATAGCACATATTTGTTTGCAAAATTGATTAATGATTATTTTGAACGTAATTATATTAATGGCTTTTAGGCGTTTTTGACACAGGGCTGGGTAGGAGAGATTATGTGACAAGGAAGTTGACCAGCCTCTAGTTTGAAGGTGGTATAAAGGTATTATTAGCCTGGTACGACTGAGGAAAATCCCTCGAATGACCTTTTCCCGGGAACGATTCCAGGACTCCGAATGCCAAACCAACGCTCTGCTAACTGAGCTATGACTTCTCGGTGGTAACCTTGGAATACCTCTTGATAATTGTTCGTAGCTTTTTAATCAGTTTGAAAGGTTGTTCCAAGTATTAGCATTGTACAGTATGCGGCAAAATAAACAGTGCTGAAATGAAAACTATGCCACGAAATCAAGATAGGTCAGAACATGCGAGGTGACTGCGGGAACATATAACACATGAAGCATATCTAATTGAATCAGTACAACAAGGTCCCATGGTTCTTTTAAAACTTTTGCTCTCTGGCAAAAGGTATTATTTATTTATTTAAAGATACAATACTGAATGCTATTTTACATTGACAGCTCATGACTCAACCAGACTTCCGTTGGACTCTTGAGTCAAAGCATACTGCCCTGGATCATAAGATGTCCAGTTGTGAAAATAAACCTGTCCTCTCGAATGTTAATTAATTGCTTAATATCGACGGTGAGAAGTAGCATTTTGGGCATAAACGCCAAATCATCATTTTTCAGGAAACTCACAAAAAGTTTTAAAATTCTGTTTTAATGAACGCTTATTGTAAATTTTCTGGAATTACTTTCTCTCTCTCTCTCTCTCTCTCTCTCTCTCTCTCTCTCTCTCTCTCTATATATATATATATATATATATATATATAAACATGCCGTTTACACTTTTCGCTAGAGCAGGCTACGCACCACAGAATAGAGAGAGAATTCTTAATTCAGAAAATTGGAATTTATGCCCTTTTCATTTTCCATAAACAAATTGAATTTTGAATTTTATTTATGGCCTTTACGCATCTAAGGCTCAGGCCGGGATAGGGAAGGGAAAAGGATTCGTGAAGGTTTCGGCCAGGGTCTGTGTTGAAGGTGCCACCCCGACATTTGTCTGAAGTGACTGAGCTACAGCGGCTCGATTTTCCACAGTCGAAGTATGTCTGAATAGATGTTGAAAGCATCACTTTTGTGGTGTTAGATTCTAGATTCTAGACCTTTGCCACTAAACTACGTATGTTAGATTTCTGCGTTTGTTCTCTTAGAAAGATGATTAGCAATTATCGTGTACATTAAATGTATGTTTGGAAACATAAGTGCTTTTGCATACGTTTGTTTCTTAATATAAGACTGGCAGCGTTTGTGAGAAGCAAATTTCTTAATTCTTAAGACACTTTCAAATTAACTAGTCTTAAATCCGGTGACAATGTATGACCATATAAAGACTTTTTGTCAGTGCTGTTTAACTGAAATAACTGGCACCGCGTAGATGTAATGGACATTTGGTATACGCCAGTGGTGATAACTATGATATGTACCAGCTGTGTAAATATGAAACCGGAATTTGTGCATACACGGCGTTAGCTGTCACTGTGGTTAGCGTAAAACGGCGTCCTTTGCGCCACTTGCTTGTTTTGACTGCTAATAACGATTTGCGACTCACAACCAGACGAGTTTCATGTCATAGTGCAGTGTTTAATAGCGTTGAACATGGCGCAATTTGTACCTACAAACTACGATGTGCGGACAGCATTGATTTTTTGTTACAATTTGAAGAAAACTGCTGCAGAATCGCATCGCATGCTTGTCGAAGCTTACGGTGATCAGGCTCTTGGTAAGTCACAGTGCTATGCGTGGTTTACAAAATCTAAAAAATGACGATCTTGACGTGAGAAACGAAGAACGTGGAAGACCACCGAAAACGTTCGCAGGCAGCAAATTGTAAGCTTTGTTGGATGAGGATGACGCTCAAACGCAACAACTCGCGGATCAATTAAATGTGACACGAGAAGCAGTTTCCATACGTTTAAAAGCCATGGGCGAGATCAGAAGGTGGGAAAATGGGTTCCACATGTATTGACTGAACGACAGGAGGAAAACTGAAAAACCACTTGCAAAATTCTGCTCGCCAGGTACAAAAGGAAATCATTTCTCCATCGAATTGTGACAGGTGACGAAAAGTGGAACTATTTCGAGAATCCCAAGCGTAAAATATCATGGGTAGGAGAACTAGGAGAACCGACGATATCGACTGCAAGACAAAATCGCTATGGACGGGAGACAATGCTTTGTGTTTGGTGGTATCACAAGGGAGTGATCTATTATGAACTGCTGAAACCTGGAGAAACCGTTAATATCCAACGTTACCGACAACAAATGATCGATTTGCATCAAGCTTTGCGTGAAAAACGACCAGAATATGACCAAAGGCAACATAAAAGGATTGTGCTTCACGGTAATACACCTTTCCACACAGCAAAACCGGTAAAGGATACAATTTCGACGTTTGGCTGGGAAGTCCTTCCGCATGCGGCTTACTCTCCAGACTTGGTGCCTTCCGATTTTCACTTATTTGCATCCATGGGACACGCACGTGCTGACCAGCGCTTCACATCTTACGAAAATGTACGAAAATGGCTTGATGACTGGTTTGCGGCACAAGAGGCACAGTTTTTTTTTTTGGCATCCACACATTGCCGGAACGATGGTAGAAATGTATCGCTAGCGATGGCCAATACTTCGAATAAAATAGTTCTTAGCATTGACTTGAGTTGTGTGCATTGTAACGGTAAGACGTGTGCTGGTGTTGCTCCAGTGTGAAGTGCAAAATAAGAGGTAAAAACAAACTGGACAAAGAAGACAAGTAAGTCAACACCTTTTGTAATACTAGAAGCTAAATTTGTGCTAGTTTAAACTCCCCTTGATCTTTTTGAGCGGAGTTATTAAAGACCAAAGTTGTCATATATAACTCTTACAGAACTATAAGACAAGCCACGTCTAAAGAGTTTATTCATTGTGTGTGTATGCGCAATAGGTCAACGATATGTAAGAATTGCAACTCTGCACTTTCGAAACAAAGCTAGGAAATGAACTCTGTTCTTTTTTTATTTTTTTTTATTTTTTTGTCGTATAATTGAAGTGTGACTGTGAATTGGAGGTAGGCAACCAGCCTTACGCTTGGGTTAGGTTGGTTGCATAACATTCTGCAAATTTCTGTAAATCATATGCAGCATATATAATAGTAAGTGGCTTGGTGACTCAAGCGACGTTACATGTACAAAACAGTATCCTATCGTCTCCGAGAAAGTTTTGATCGCGCGCGTCTGCGAAGGCAGAAGACATTGTGCATTTCTTCGGTCGTGTGCTGAATAGAGTAGATTTGTATTTAGATAAAAATTACATACCGATACTAACTGGTGCCGAACCCGCGAACGTGGGAAGATACGAACGTTAGCACGTGAACGTGAACGCGAAAACGGACAATGGATCAAAGGAAAAAGGTAGAAAAGACAACTTCTGGAGCAACAAAGGAAAAAGGAACACCAACCAGAGGAACAACGGGTACACCGACTACCAGGGAAGAAAGGAAGATAGAATACAGTCAGTATTCGTTAACTAAAGAAGCGATGCGAAAACAGGAAGAGGAACTAAAGAGGAAATATGAAGAAATTGAAAGGAGAAAGGTGAATGCGGAAAGATTGGCCGAAATGAAGAAACAAGAGGGAGATGCGAAACCTAAAACACCTCTTATAAGAACTCCACCAAAGAAAAGCTCTATAGGTGAACTAAGCATGGATGTAGAATTCATACAAGAAACAACTGAACCCAACAGAGGCAAACGACAACTAGAATCACCTTTAGAAGGAGAGGAAGAAAAACAAAAGAAACCCAAAGATGAAGAGGAATCAAGTGATGAAGAAGATGATACGGATGCAGAATTGAGCAAACTGGAAGCTGACTATATACAACAATATAAGAAAGCAATAAAATGCATCGATAGTAATCTAAATGTCAAGAAGGTGGGTAAAGCGCAAAGGGAACGGATAATAGGGATATTGACAAAATGGCTCGGTAGAATTGAGCTGCTGGAGGGAAGGCTGGTAGAAAGAAGAAAGGAGACTGAAGAGCTTGAAGCGGTAACAGAGAAGAAATTAGTACAAGAAAGAAGATACTATGAGCACAAGATACAAAAACTCACGGAAGAACTCGCTTTGGCGCAATCACAAACAACCTCTACGCAGGAAATTGCCCAAAGAGAAAGGATTAAAATTCAAGAAGGGGAAATACAAAGGTTACGCGAAGAACTCAAAGACAAACATAACCAGGAAAAAACGGCAGCTAAACTGGAGGGGATACTGGAACGAACAACAGAGGAAAATAACATATTGCGTAAACAAGTGGAAGAAAAATCCACTGAGATTACAGCTATTACAGCAAGCTGTGCCGAACTCCAACAGAGAATTATACAAATGAAAGCCGAGGAAGATAAGCAAAGGAACCTCAATGATTTAGCGAAAAAACTGGAAGAAACAATGAAGAAAGAGAAGGAAATTTTGGACAAATTCGGACAGAAAACACCGACCTTCGCTGATGCTGTGAAGAGACCACCAATATCAGAGCGAGCACAGAAAATTGCTGCGATTACAGACAGAGAAAAACCATCTTTTCTTGTAAGACCGAAAGCCGGACAGACCTTAGCTCAATTAAGATCGAGCTGGCTAGAGACTATCAATCCGGAGAAAGACAAGATAAGAGCAACGATTTTTACGGAAAAAAACGTAATGGTTGTTCAGGCCGAAATTAAAGAAGATGCAAATAAAATAATTAACAAGGAAGGGATAAAGGAAACATTCAATGTAGAGGAACAGAAGAAGCGCAATCCACAGATCATAGTATATAACGTGGAATCTGATCTGAAGGATGAGGAAATTGTGAGGAAAATTATTAATACAAACATAGATGAAGAAGAAGAGGCGCAGAAGGCAATGAGGGACACTAAAGTTAAATTTAGAACAGGGCCCAAAAATAAGAGGACCTGTCACGTGGTGATTGAGGTTGCCCCAAGGACAAGAGAACTATTAATGGCTAAACCAAGGCTCTACATAAACTATACGAGCCATATGCACAAAGACTTTTTAGTTGTAGCTAAATGTTTTAAATGCAGAGACCTCGGTCATACAACTCGATTTTGTGGAGACGACGAAGTCTGTACACACTGCGGAGAAAAAGGACATCGACGAGAAAATTGCGGGGAAAAAAATCAACCAGCCATTTGTATACCCTGCAAACTAAGAAGAAAAGAATGCAAAGCTAAAGAACTAAAGGACTGCCAGACGTACAAGATACTCGAAGCGAGACTCATTAATAAAACAAATTATGGATTTTAGAATCACTGCAGATCTACAACGAGCTAGAATATGGATTAAGGAAATGACTTGGGTTGATAAAGACGAAGAAAGAAAGTTTATTGAATGGCTGGGAAAAATAGAGGAGACATATAACGAAGAAAACTCACTGACAATAACCGAAGACTGGCTAAATTGTAAACGAGAAAAACAAATAATAATGCATTTCATAAATCCAGATCTGGCAACCTTTCCGAGAGGATTCGCTGTGGATGTGGTTGAATCCCACACTGACTTTAATTTGGAAGAAATGAAACAATTGAAAATTAGCAGAAGCGATTGCAGCGAGGTAATTATTTATTATTCTGAGAGTAAATATGGGTGTCAATTTATTCACGTAAGATCAACCAAGGAGAATTTTAAACAAGATCTTCGTACCGTGCTGGTGTATTACCAGGGAGTCAAATTGGAGAAGAAAATAGAAATAAATATCCCGTGCATTGGTATGGGATTATGGAGGTGCAACCCGGACCAAGTCCTTGAAGAATTCGAGGAATATAATAAAGAAGATAACAAATTAATTTTTAAAATGTTTGTACCAGACAAACGAATAATGAAAAACCTAATTAGTAGCTATAAAGGAACCTTCAGTATTTTTTATCCACCAAGAAAACAAGACACAAACATAATTCTCCATGAACAAGAACAGCAGAAATTAATACTCCAGATACAAGACTCAGACTCTGAGGACGAAAATAAAACAATGTCATCAGATTCTAATGTGGACATGGAGATTAGTCACGCAACAGATACATTAGAAGAGGATCAATATCAAATATTCTCGGAACAAAGAAAAGTAAAAAACAAACCTCCATCACAAAAGAAGAGAGACAGGAATAGGCTAATTGAATTCAGAAGAAGGATAAGGGAAAATAAAAACGAGGACGGACTTAACGTAACGAATAAAAAGGAGATTGGGGTGCAAACTGAAAAAAAGAAAACTTGGCGACGAAGATGGCTGCAACTTTTTACACCAAGCGATAGAACTGGAAATGAATGCGTTGAATTTGCTGAAGGAATAACGGAAGATTTGAATGCTCGTGGTAAGAACATGAATGAAGAAATCTTAGCAGAACCGAGTGTTGACATTGTAGACAACAGCGAAGAAAACCCAAAAAAAGAAGACAAAGAGGAAACAATATCAAGAAAACAAGAAAGCAAACGAAGAGAATCATTAGAGAAACCATCTATGACCCAGAATTGGAATTATGGAATACAAGAAAAGGCATACAAATTATCAATATTAGAAGACCCACAGATCTTAGTTGTTGCCTTGAGACATTTGGTTAGGAACTTGCAGGATGAAGGAGAACGAATAACTTTTCCAATACCAAACGCTGTCGATAGAATAACGCTGAAAAGGAACAACATACCAACGGATCCCGGGGAGCTTTTGTTGCTGGTCGATGAAGTCTTCGAAAGAAGAGCCGAATACCTAGATTTAAACGAGGTCCACCGAGATTTCGTGAAGGCCCATGGTAGGGCGGTCTTGGACTTGAGAGAGTCATGGCCGCGCTGCTATGCACATACAAGACATCCCAGATAGAATGCAGCCGGAACAGTGCTCTGTGCTGCAGCTTAACGCACAAGGCTCTCGATTGGTTGGCTCCGAATTAAGAAAGATTACAGAAGAACTCCAAATTGACATCTTATGCTTACAAGAGCCGTACACTTATCAAGGACGATTAACGGGACTATCCACAAACGCTGAAATTATAATATCTAACAAGACTCAAAAACCAAAATCTGCAATTGTAAACTTTAACAAAAAGTATAAGCTATTAGAGATTCATCAGTACACAGATAAATGGACTACTTGTGCTGAATTATTAACTGAAAAAGAAAAAATAATAATAATAAACATTTATTGTCAATACCAATATGATATTGAACCCTTTTTGGACAAGCTAAACACCATTATAAGCGAATATTCAAATCATAAAATATTAATAACAATGGATGCTAACGCAAAATCCCCCATGTGGTTCAGTAATGTGCTAACAGATTGAGACAGAAGGAGAGGCGAAGCTCTTGAAGACCTAATTATGGCAAATGAATTAGTGATAGCAAACCAGGAAGGAGAATCTCCAACCTTTCGGGGCCGAGCGGGTGCCGGGACAAACATTGATGTGACGCTTACAACTACCAATTTGGCCGATCAAATTAGCGAATGGCAAGTATTGGACGGTAATACAAGTAGCGATCATAATGCAATCAAGTTTATAGTCTCGGTATCTAAACCGGAGGCAGCACGGAGCATTGTCAAAGAAGGTGAACAAATACGCTATAACATCTTGCGGATGAACAAAGAAAAATTTGAAGCAAACTTGATACTACCACAAATAACACCAAATATCAACTTAGATAATTTGGCTGAAGAACTAAAAAATTCCACAATTCGGGCATTAAAAGCGACGCTGCCGCCGGGGGGATCGATAGGTAACACAAATTTGGCGAACGCCCCTCTCTGGTGCAATGAGCTCACAAGACTTAGGCGCATTACAAGAGCCAAAAGGAAGGCATACCAAAAGGCAAGGGACCCTGAACTGAGAAGAAGAAAACTCGACGAATATAGGGAATCAAAGGACAACTACAAACAGCTATTAATACAAAGGAAAATACAAAGGAAAACGGAAACATGGAACAATTTTGTTGAAACAAACTTAGCAACTGACCCGTGGGGTAAACCCTATAAAATCTGTATGAGAAAGTTATCACCAACTAGTATATCAACTTTGGAAAAACAGGATAAAACGTATACCAAAACCTGCAGAGACTCAGCGGAATATTTAGTAGAAGAACTAATTCCAAAAGACATAGAAGATAATGAAACAGATGAACAAAAAGACATCAGAAAACTTATGAACAATATTAATCTACAAATTCCTGAGGAAGAAATACCAGAAATTAAGAACACAGAACTAGAAATAGCTATAGGATCTTTAAAA
>JAGDQP010018260.1:0-12747 GCA_022664845.1 Lepisma saccharinum
ATTATGACATAGTTCATCCTGTTTATTAAATCTACGCGAATATAGGCAAGTCTCCTGGCAGAAATGTGAGTCTAAAGCCAGATACATTCTATAAAAAAAATAAAGTCATAACACTTTGGGATTTTTTTTTTACTTCCACAATACTACTGTATTCAATTGACATATCCAAACTAGTATTCTATAGTCTATATAATGTTAGCTTGTAAGATTGTTTTACCTGAGTGAGTATCAGCGCCAGGGAACTTGTTGAGCTCCGGAGATCTGCTGTCTGTGGAAAGACCGGGCGCTGTTTCATAAATCATCAATATGTTTTCAATAAATGGTAAAGCCGAATTTGTTTAATTTGGGAGCAGCATCGGGGCTGGGATCTCCTGGAGTTCAGTAGATTTACCGATTTACCGTACATCTATATTAAAATGTAATTGTATTTAAATATGATTTTAGTAAACTTTCCATAAACATCTACAGTTTGTTATCACTGACATTTTAGATCTTGTTTGAACGAGATCGATCATAAATTTCTTCCCTCTTAATCAAATGACACACACCATAACGCATATTTGGTGATAATAATAATAATAATAATAATAATAATAATAATAATAATAATAATAATAAAGTCATCAGCCTCCGGATGATAATCACATTCCAAGCGGAAAATTTCTTGTGTTGTTGAGGGACATAATGACGTATCCTTCATACACTATTTTAACTAAACTATATTATAACCTAAAGTTTCTTGCTGAGATAAAATATTATCAGGAGAAACATATTCTAGAAACACGTATTTACTTTGATTTGTCCAATCATGGAAGCAACCCCACAAATTACGTCCGATTGCAGTTTCCACTTATTCAGTAATTCAATAAGTCCAAATTTGCTTTCCATCGACGTGAAAATTTTTACAATTACAGTCACCTAAGCTTGTTGATATGTCCATCACTTCGTTCTTCATCTAATACAGGCAAAAAAGTATTTCGTTTCATGATAAAAAATTTCAACTTTCTCCCACAAGGTCCCTTTTCAGGCGGTTCCATTATTGAGCGCTTGCACGAGCTCTTGGTTCCAGGTCCAGACGCTATTGTTTTCCACTCCTCGTTATGCTATATTTTATTCTGAACTGTTTCCCACTAGAGTAAGACACTAGAGTATACTCCGCGCAAAGCATACCTCCAGGCTTTCATGTTCCATCATGATCTTTTCTAACAAAGGAAACACTGCAAAGGTATGTGATCCAATTCATGTTCTAGCAGGATTCAGGAAGAACCTTTGACGACACTGCAGGCACAAGTGTCCCAAGCAAAGGTAAACATTCTCTTATGTCGTCTAGGAGCCGTAACATGTTTCTGTGATGACAAGAACTGAATCCACACATTTTATCTGATTGTAGTGCATCATAGTGTACACGCAGATGGCGAGAAGAAGCCTTTAGTTTTATCGCTGAAAAATTTGATCGTTCGCGTCCAAGGGAACTTGACAACGTCGCAGTACATTATTTCTACATGCGGTAAAACGTATTTCATGGAGGTGGCCTGCTGATTCTTGTAGCGCTGACAAAGAGTAAAATATTACATATTTCAAAACAAGAAACTGAGAAACTTTACATGTAAAAAAATCAACAGAATTTAGCGCTTATGGAATACTAGTGGATTATCGCCAATACTTGACGAGTATTTATAGCATTGTATTGGACTGTACTAGGATAAGGAACCTATTAAGATAACAAGTTTTTATTTCTTTATATGGTCATATATTGAATATTTATGGTACTGACTTATTTGTGCAATATTCTGGCAATAATTATTTATACTTTTGTATGAATATTGTGTTTAGAAAAGTATACAATTTCTGTCATTTGAATAGCGTGCGCGCAAGTTGAGAACGTAAACATTGTCGAGGGGCATCAAGTGTTGTTTACCGACCCGGATCCGTCATTGTCGCAAATTTGGGGTTTTGCTGTATAGTCCTTTTGATTTTAAATACCTTTTTCTTTATGCGACCAGACAGCCGTCAAGGAATTAATCTTAGAACCAAACGTTTGCTGTCACCTGTATATAAATGCATGTATGAATATTATTTTGATTTTTATTGTTATTCAATTTTGGGTGAAGGTAACTATATTGTAAACTTGTATTCATAGGGAATAATGTAAAGAGATCCAAGACTGTATAAGAAACTTAAAATAAGCATAAGAAAGCGGATATGAAACTAAAGGGCATACACGCGTAATGAGTTTTGAGATCACTGTGTGTGCAAGTGTCCTACAACTCTTTCATGTGACTGCTTTCAGTAAATAAGTAGATTTTGTTCTTTTTGTTTCTTTTAACAAGGAATAAAGTATATATATATATATATATATATATATATATATATATATATATAAAGATGAGAGGTTGCCACGAGCAATGGTGGAATACTCGTCTTATTGTAAAATTAAAACCATGTCCTTTTTCTCTTTTTGGATTTAACTAGAATTGTGTTCTTACGTGTACGTGCAGAGAAACATGTTAGAATCATTTGGTGATACCCGTGTCGGGTGACGTAAACTCTAGCACGTAGACAAAACGGTAACTTTCCACATCAAGTGGAAACAGCAATGTACACTAAAAAGAGAATTATTAAAACTAATTGTAAGTGCCGCTTCGGCACACCCATCGATTGGATCTAACATTAAAGACTTCTCGTCGAGATGGTCTCTGAGTTTATATTAGATTCTTTGTCACAACAGTAGTTTGATTTTGTACATCATCGCTATGAAGTAACTTGTAATTTTTCTGTGTCTTTGCCACTAAGAGAGAACAAATCGAACACTAATAAATAGTTTCTTGGATCAAAAAGGGGACTTTTAAGTTCCTGTTGGATTAGAATCCATAACAGTTTGTCTTCTTTTCAGTAATAGCCTGTAGATGGAAATTCGGCATAGCAACCAGAAACGAGAAGACCTACAACATACGGCTATTAAGTTGGTGGCCAGCGCTAGAATAGATAGTATAAGTTCGATTCCCAGCGACAGCAACACGACAGCTCAGAGACCAAAATTCTCTTCATCATCATTCCACGACTCTTGGTTTTGGGGCGCAATGCTCCTGAGAAGTTTACCACAGCCTTGTGGGTGTAGAAGTTACGACGCTGCAAGCAATATTTCAACTAGAACTTCAGGAACAACGCAGTAGCAGGAACAGCAGCAGCCGTAGCAGATTGGCAGGAGCAGATTCACATCTTCAGGCGAGGCCAGCCTGAGATCACCCATCCTGTGGTCCGGAGTTCGAGCCAGCAAAAAAAGGATCCTTAGTAACAACACCATCATCAGCAAGCATCGAACCAGCACACGCCAAGGACAGCTCACCAACATCCAGGACAGTTTAGCAAGTATAACAAAAACTTTTCAACACTTTTTCAGTGATATTAATTTTCGTTTTGTGTTTAAGATTGTTTTGCTCAAGCAAAACTTTAAAACTGATACGTCGTAAGTTATTGCAAAAATACAGTTCTTTAAGCGGTTTTCTATTTTTATATTGTTAATATAAAAGCAAAAAGAACTAGTATTCCGGTGTACGGAAAAGAAAGAAATTTCCCCGTTCTAATTGTTAGAGACGCAATCTCAGTGTGTCGACTTTGACCATTGCACAATGGAATTTCTATTGCCTTGAAGTAAGTAAAGAGTTGTGTAGTATATAAATTTTTATGTTAGGTAAATGGCAAAAGTTGCCAGTTGCCATGTCAGTGTTAGCGAAGACGATACGTCTGTATATTGTAGCATTTCGGAAGCTTTAAAATTAATGACGATATCTTTCACAGGAAAAAGGGAGGCGTTAGAGGATTTTGTGTCTAATGCAGACGCAGCGTTTGAATTGGTACATCCCGATAAGCACCCTGTTTTGTTTAAACTTGTAAAAGCGCGAATTACTGCTGAAGCACGTAGCTTTCTTTTGGTGCGAAATGCTACATCGATTTGGGATGACTTAAAGCAAATTCTAATTGAGAATTATTCTGTTAAGCGCACAGTAGATTTTCATGCTTGTTCTCTTTTGCTAATTGGGCGAGAAATTTGACACTTTACAAAGTCAATTACGCGAAAGTGTAGCTAGGGTATTGGATAATACGAACCTGCCAGGTTCTTTGGTACTAGTTGAAATATTAGCAATGACCAGTTTTGTCCAAGGGTTACAGAACGATAGAATCCAATTAGTAATTCGTTCAAAATCAGATGAGGAAACTACATTAGGTTCCCTGATAGAATTAGCTTTGCAGGATGAAACCCAAATTTGTTCTAATCATTTTCGTGCAGTTTCTGCTCACAATAAGAAAGGACCATCCCAGAGCAGAGACGTAGTATGTTTTGTGCAAAAAGCCAAGACACTAACAATTTCAATGTAACCTAGCGAAACAAAAGGGGAATCAGGGTAACGGAGCTAAGTCTACTCACTTTTGCATTGTTGAACAGGACGAAGTCTGAGAAGGTGCAGGAAACTAAAATAATGTAGCGTATTGTAATTTTTGTGAAGAGTCCGAAAGGCGGTATAAATTTGGATTTTCTGCGGAAAGCAGCGAAGATGTTGTGGGATGGGGTTGCTCCTCACAGTATAGTAATAATTATTCGGACCAGGGGAGTCCGCGAAGAACTGGATCCAAATGGAGTTCCAATTGTGATTTGAACCAAGGGTGTTCTCGAGTTTTTCAGGTGGACGCACCTGCGCAGACAAATAGAAAGGGGGAATCTATTTGTGATGACAGAACAAGGTGTTCTGAGAGTAGTTATATACCTGCGCGTTCTATCTGTGAAATTAGGGCAGGTTGCTCTAAAACTAATTATAGCGGTATTCAACAGAGAGAAAATGCGTTTCCCTATTTTCGGAAACCTAGAAATACGGAAATCTAAGTAAAGCATGAAAATTCAGCCATTTCATGCAGATAAAGTCAATAAACTGAAACGTTGCATTGAAATAGTAAAACGAACGTGCCATACCAGTGTTAGTACAAGAATAAAAGCGAACAGTAATATTCTCGATTGATTGCGGAGCGGATCTTAGTCTAGTATCTATATTAGCCATTCGTTGCATTTGACGAGAGAAAATTGACAAAAGTCAAACGATTGTTTACGAGGGTTTAATCAAACTGAATGTAGGTCAGCAGAACCTTAACCTTGGCACTGGTAATCAAAGGAGTGGCTTTTAAGCATAAAATTCATGTTGTGGCAGACAACTGTTTACCCCAAGGGAAACAAATAATTGGAAGGGATTTTCTAAAACAGAAACAGCGTTTTTTTGCAATATTTTCCTGTCAAGTTAAAT
The DNA here is from genome assembly GCA_022664845.1 of Lepisma saccharinum. NCBI lineage: Eukaryota > Metazoa > Arthropoda > Insecta > Zygentoma > Lepismatidae > Lepisma > Lepisma saccharinum. The sequence continues at coordinate 5,292 of JAGDQP010018260.1, forward strand.
GCGGATAACCTTTTGAACTTAGATGCCGAAACGAAAACAGATAAACTTATTGTGCCCGTTTAACAAACGTTCGCGGCTAGAAGCGAACATCTAATCTTACTTCCGACTGTCAGTGAAGGCATTGGTTTGATAGAAAAACAAGAAATATAAAAGGGTGTTTATCTTGCGTCTTGTGTCATAAGGGCTGTAGATAACAAATGCAAAGCCAGCCTTTTAAACACGAAATAAACTGAAGAGACAATATTATTATAACCTTTGAAATTACAACCTATAGAGGAAAATTCTTCACAGTATGAATTATGTGTAGCTGAGTTAGATAAAAGTAACAGGGTGTCCAACAAGTCACACAATTGTTCCCGTTTAGAATTGTTGCATAGCAAATTACGATTAGAACATTTGAACAAAGATGAAAAAGAAAGCATTCTAAGCATTAGCGATGAATTTAATGATGTATACTTCGTACCAGGTGATAAGCTCACAGTTACTAATGTTTTAGAACATAGCATACCAATAGACCCGAAAAGACAGGGTGCCAGAATGTTTCCGGAAAAAACTGAACAAACAAATTCAACAGATGTTAGATCAGGACATCATAGAGATTTCTAATTCTCCTAGGAATTCTTCTATATTTTAATCCCAAAGAAATTGGAAGAACACAATCAAAGGTTGAAGGAAATTTTAAAAAGGTTCCGAAAATGTAACTTACAATTGAGTGTTGAAAAGACAGAGTTCCTAAAACCAGAATTAGTGTACTTAGGAAATGTAATTACAGCAGATGGGGTTAAACCAGACCCGTGGTTAGTAGAGAAAGTTCAACATTTTTCAGTACCAAAATCTGAACGAGACGTGAAAGCATATTTAGGTTTAACAGGGTGCTACCGGAAATATATTCCCCATTATAACAAAATTGCGCGTGCCTTGACGTCATTGCTAAAAGAAAATGTTGCTTCCTCATGGAGTTCTAAAGAACAAACAGCGTTTGAGCTTCTTAAAGAAAAGTTAATAAAACAGCGAATATTGCAGTATTCCTGCTTTAGCAAACCTTTGTTGTTACAACTGACGCTTTTCTATATGCTTGCAGTGCGATATTGTCACAGGGTGTGATAGGAAACGATCTACCTATAGCTTACGCTAGTAGGACGTTTAATCAAATAGAACAGGCTTACTTAGCGACTGAAAGAAAACTTGCTGCAATAGTGTGGGCTTCCAAAGTGTTTAGACCATATATTTACGGATCCAAAGTAACATTTGTAACCGATTGTCGTCCACTCACGTGGGTGTTTAGAGTACAAAACCCAACATCTAGACTTCGAAAATGGCGTATACAATTAGAATAATTTCGGTATGAAATAGTGTACAAAAAGGTAAATTAAACACGAATGCAGACATATTATCATGTGTATTCCAATTAGAGACAATTTCAGAAGGTAAAGAAGTAAATGAAAATTCAGCAAAAGAAGACGAAGAAAAAGAATCTAGTGATTCTTCTCCCCAAACAGAATATTTAGACAGTGAACTAAAACAACAAATATTAGATCAGTTTCACTTGGAGGACATGTAGGTATGAATCGTTGCTACGAGAAAATAAAATTGTATCTCTCTTTGAATAACGTATATATGAAAAGGTAACCTAACTTACAGGCTGACGTGGAACACTACATTAGAACGTGTAATATTTGTCAGATAAAAAAGGACACTACACCTAAAACTAAAACGAAAATGGTACTTACAGACACGCTTCAGTTTGTGTTTGAAAAGTCAGTTTAGATATAGTCGGAGCGTTAAATGAAACATAATTTAAAAATAAATATTTGCTTACACTTCAGGATCAGCGGTCAAAATTTCTAATAGCAGTCCCAATGGTATCTCAAGACGCCAAGACAGCAGCAAAAACCTTTGTGAAGCATGTAGTACTGAGGTACGGTGCTCCGCAGATTTTGCTTTCTGACTGCGGTTCTAACTTCCTCAGCGAATTATTTTCACGTTTATGTAAACTATTGCGAATAGAAAGACTGCACACTACTCCGTACCATCCATAGACCAACAGTATCATTCAGAAATCAAACATGGCGTTGAAAACCTATTTACGTTGTTATATTTCAGAAAACCAATTATATTGGGACCAATGGATAGGATTTGTCACGTTAAGTTATAATGCGACGCCACACAGTTCTACCACCAACATGCCATTTGAAATGCTTTATGCAAGACCACCTAACACACCAAGTGTCTTGCAAAAGAAACCTTCTGATGTAATTTACAATTTCGATGATTATATGCCAAATAAGAAAAGAAAAATGCAGGACTTCAATGCCATGACTAGAGCTAATTAAATACGCAAAAAAGAAAAGAGCAGGGAAAGTTACGACAAAAATGAAAACGAACACTTATTTCACGTAGGTGACCAGGTGTTATTGCGCGATGAAATTGTTCGAAGAGGTCGTTCCAAGAAATTATATTCGAAATATAGATGTTATTTTGAAGTAATTGATGTAAATTGTACGTTAAACCTAGGGGAAAAGTTTTGAAAATACATGCGAACAGACTTAAAATGTACTATTGATTAGTGTGCGGATTCCAAGAAATATGCAGAAATATAATTCGTTTTTTTTTAATTTTTATTTTCGTGTGTAATAAAGTAGAATAGTTTTCAAATAGTTGAGTTGCATATTTTGGGGTTTTGCTAAAGCTTGCAGTTGATGGGTATTTCAAATTGTGCACTTTATTGCAAAATTTGCTTGGTGTTAATTTCGCTAGTTTTTGCAGAGATATTGGCAGATGTAGAATTTTCGCGAATAATAGAGAATATTATTGCTAAAGGCAAAAAATTCGCGAAGAACGAAATTTAGCAAGGTTGTGAATTTTGGAGGATTAATAGTTGTTTCGTCTCGTTACAGAACGATGAAGTTGACAATGTTGATCTTAGTGAAATCAATGACATTTAGTGTTTCTTTGATTGGAGGGACAAATACGCAAATAGAAAGATATGATGAAACCGCTGGTGTGTACTATTCGTCAAAGGGTGACGTGGAGATTTATAACAACTACTGGCAATTGGTAACATTTGTTAATTTATCTAAAATTGAATCTAGCTTTTTAAGGTTACAAGGTTCGTTGAAAGGACTCACTGGCTTTGCGACCATTCTCTGGTTAAGGCAAACAAAACTAACTGCGACACGATGTTTGTTAATCAAGCGAATGTAAAATTAATGGATACATTAGACACACAAGAAATTATTAAGCAGATTTCTCATGTAACAACAAATAGAAATAAAAGAGGTTTGATTAATTTTGCCTGCAAAACAGCAAAATACTTATTTGGTCTAGTTGATCAGTCCGATGCGGAATACTACTCAGCACAAATATCTAACATGGAAAAAGAGCAATAAGGTTTTTTAAGGTAATAGTAATGGTAATAACTAATGGTATTAGTAAAGTCTACACTTTAAGGTATAAATAAAACATTGAGGGCGGTGGATGAAAACGAACAAATTCTCAGTCATGGATTAGATACATTGGCTCAGGAGATTTCAAAAAGAGAAAATAAAATAAAAAAGGCATATATGGATCTCAATTTTAAAATTACATTAAACGAGCATATACAAAGAATAGACAGGTATCTTAGAGACCTCAGAGACCTTATATGATATTGTGTTAGATGCCATTCTAAAAGCTCAAAAACGTGTGCTTCAGCCACACATTATAACACCTTTCGAAATATTCCAACATTACAAAGCAAGCGCAAATGGTCTGCACCCTGGTATGTCTTTACCAATAACTAGTAGCATAAGTAATGGATATTTGCTTCTGAGACTAATGAAACTTTATGTGTTCATTAACAATGGAGTCTTAGCTTACGTAATCCGTTTGCTTCTAACAGATGGAGTAAAATATACCTTGTATAAAATACTTCTCCTTCCATCAAAATTGAAAAGTACTACGAATAAATATGTTTTTGTGCAACCCGAAAAACCTTACTTGTCGGTAGATAATGTAAAGTAATATTATGCTAAGATGAGTGACAATGAATTTAATGAATGTATAACATTAATATCGAATTGGTATGTTTGTCAACGAAATGTTCCAATTATGTCTTCGTATTTAAATCCTCAATGTGAAATTAAATTACTACATTATGTTTCAGAAATGCAGAAAGATTGTAAAAAACATATTTTGCAAATTAGTTATAGCCTATTCATTATTTTGAACAACAGTTGGATAAAAGTTGCACCGAATAAAGAGAAATTGACTATCCTGTGTAAGGGACAGGAGCCTTTCGACATGGTGTAACTTCGACAACTCTTGCTAGTAAATGTAAAATATGGTATAAAAACAATATTGCAAACACAAAATGTTGTAGAAACAAACATTATAGGAAAGGATATTTCGCCTGTGATAAATTTGACTATTTAGTGTTGTTATACTTTGATTTCTCAGTTACATTTAGAAAACTAGATATTGATGTGCCGCTTAGTAACATTCAGACTCAGATTTGAAACTGGCAAGTTATAAGGTAGATTAGTAGTGAATAAAATAAATGAATAGCAATAGAAATTGTTTAATGCTGATAAAGTAACACATTTATCTTGGCTCACTTATGTTAGCTTAATTGCACTAGGTTTATTATTGGTATATTGTTGTTGCTGTAAGTACAAGTGTTTCAAATATTTCAAAACTTGGTTTGACGATGATTCATGCTGCAAACAAATTCGCATAAAGCCATTAATCATTAATATAATAATTCATAAAAAATAGAATAACTCATAATAGATGAACCAGTAAGAATGGGGTCGCTTGTAAAAAACCTAACTGATATTTCTGAAGAACGTCAATTGACTATGACTGCGAGAAAGAGTCCGAACTTAAAGAAAATACAGATAATAATTATGTAATTTCATATTTTTGAGTTTATCGAGTTCCTGTCTAGCAGATTCAACTAGCTGCCAGGAAACTCGCTAAAAAGGCAATGGTGTCGAATATTTCGGGTAAATCTTTTTAATGCGACCAGACAGCCATCAAGGAATTAATCTTAGAACCAAACGTTGGGTGTCACCTGTATATAAATGCATGTATGAATATTATTTTGATTTTTATTGTTATTCAATTTTGGGTGAAAGTAACTATATTGTAAACTTGTATTCATAGGGAATAATGCAAAGAGATCCAAAACTGTATAAGAAACTTAAAATATGCATAAGAAAGCGGATATGAAACTAAAGGGCATACACGCGTAATGAGTTTTGAGATCACTGTGTGTGCAAGTGTCCTACAGAAACGAGAAGACGTACAACATTATTCTTGAATTTTTTATCGCCCATTGATGCGAGATAGAGATCGAGTATTATAATTTAGCTATTTTGAAGTTACGTGGGCATAGTCAGTAAATAACTAAAGGATAACATTATAATTACGTTTCGTGTCTATTTATAATCATTAACTGAACGTCGATTTCGAAGGACCTGTAGAGGCGTCACAGGAAAGATTAAATTACAGTATTATTCGCCAGATATAAGGTGATAAACTGATATAACAAATAATATTTCATTCCTGTAGTTTAAGTAAATAACAGGTAGTGGAGCCTGTACGAATTAATCAATAAAGCGTAGTGGAATTACGAAATTATTTAGGCATTTTGTAAAGTATATAGCTGGGTGATAAAAAAACAAAGTACATTATTTTTAAGACAATAAATGACAACGTTGATTTCGTGAGGTTCCTAAAGTAATAGTCTATAAATAAGCATTCCATACATAAGAACGCTTAAAGTCTTTCCGTCAAGCAGTGGACTCGTTATCGGTTTCGCCTTTCAATAACCATTCGATCGCGGGAACACACGTTGAATTGGAATACAAGAGCTGTGGAGAGTTCCAGTCGCAGGTATTTGGCTCGCCTTCGTCTTACCCTGCAAACCCGCATTGCTTTCCATAGCTCCCGGCGCTCATTCGGGAGAAGCGAGACCCGAAACGCACATTCGAAGGCCGTCACAGCATATTGCCAGATTTTAATGTCCCATCGTCATCCTGCCTAACAGAGCTAGGTATGTGATGCAGTTTATGTTCTAGCACCTCTGACGTCACTGTAGGCAAAACTGTCCCAAGCGAAGGTTAATATTCTCTTATATCAGTAAATGTGGAATGTAATCGATGCTCTATTCCATGTCCTAGCAAAGCCCTGAGCAAGCTCTGACGTCGGTACATTGCAAAGGTATGCAACATCAATTCAAGTTCAACCCATCACCCCTTAGGAACGGTGAATAACTTTAGTACAATTTGAGTGAAAGACAAGCTCTATTTTATGTTTTAACATGCCTCTTGAGCAAACAACAATAATATCTAGAAGAGTCCTCTGGTTTTAAACCAATAATTCCATTTACTTTGCAAGTACAACTGAATGAAGCAGCATGCGCTATAAAGAATATCGCATTTGACTTTTTTTGTCGGTATCTTTCATATAAAAGACCTGGGCTAGCTTACCTTGTGTCGAAAGATAAGCATATTATACAATATTTTATTTTCAAAAATGGGTTCTTCTAGTTTTTAGCACACATGAAAGAAGATTATGTCAATTTATGTCAGATAGGTCAGACATATCTTTAATTCACATACTACAATTTAAATTAATTAACACTCCATTGCCTGGGGATGACAAAACAAACATGACGGAATATTGTCATATGGGACAAATCAGATATCCTTAACAATGTCTAAGAGTAAGTTACTTTAGGTCAATTATAACATGTTACCTCGTACAAGAATTATTTCCTTAATGTAGTTGGGAAATATTATTGTACTAAGAATGTTCATTCATAGAAAGTTTCCCGGCCGCTGTGGATAAATTGGTAGAGGGCTCACCACTGGTGCGTGGGGTCATCAGTTCGATTCCTGCTCATGGAATATGGATTTTTGGTGAACAAGCACCCTGTGCGTCGGTTTTCTTGGTATACTCCCTTTTCTTCCCAGTTTCTTCATTCCACCAATTCATCCAGGTAGGAATTTTACTGCCCTAACGTGAATCGGAAACTTACTGTACCGAGACCGTCCACTCAGGAGTTCATTGCGACGATAATCGTATAGTTAAGTACCCAATATTCTTGAAAAATAAAACAAAGTATAGAACTCCAGAAAACCCATTGCTTTTCTGAATCATCTTGTATTTCTTCACGCTGCAATTACGACTGAGGGTATGTTTGGAAAACAATGTTAAACTTCTCTGGAAAACCGAGTTAAAAATGTAATGGCAAATAAAGTCTAGACATTGTAAAATCGATCTTTAAAACTGAATAAGAGTTGAACGACGTGGCAATGCTTATTTCCAAACACAATCAGTGACAAAATTTGTGAGACAGTTAATGATTACAAAGTAGGACTTCAGTATATATATATATATATAGGGGTTGGACAAAAAATCTAAAACGTTTGAAAAAGTGTGAAAATCATACCTAGTATGGTGTGGGGCC
>JAGDQP010018260.1:17747-36504 GCA_022664845.1 Lepisma saccharinum
GAAACTTCCATGCAACTTCTTGCAGATATTTAATTCTTGCAACCACGGAAGGATCACAAAAGTCTAAAATACATTCATCAGTTCATGACTATTCCAGTCGTTCCACAGAACACGAGGATGGTATTCACAATACGGAGTCATCAGCTATGTAACGAACTGCTTACTGTGGTTGCTGATGAAATAATGTCATTTCTTGAAAGTGTTTGAACTTCCTGGGTAAAGTTGCCATAGTTCCATTTCTATTTTTTTTTAAATGTTTGAAGTATTATATTTGCAATGAGAAATGGATGCTCTGAGTATATGTTATTGTGTGTAATTAGCAGTGGTAATCATGATGCATAACACTGAAATGTCCATCTATAATCACCAGGAAATCTTAATGTCCCGAGTACAAAAATCGAAATTTCAATAATTAATTGCGAATGTTACTGGCTCGGGCCGCACAAACGGTAAAAGGATATTAATATTCAGGCACTTTTCCGATAATAGTAAAAAAATTCAAATTTCTAAAAGGTGTTTTTTTAGACTTAATTAATTTGTCAGCTTCTCATGATGTTGTAACTTGAGACGTAATAATCAGAAACGAAAATACTTTACAGATTTAACAGACCTTATAGAGGTGCTTATCGTGGTGGAAGCAAATGGTGATATGATCCATAGGTATCGATAAAAAATCGAAAGTTAGAAAATTATCTAGAGTTGGCAATATTGCAAGCTAATTGTCGATTCCTATTGTAGCATCAGGGGAATTTTTGCCTTCCACTGAGGCACACTACTTTTTCTTCCTACCATTCAGTTTATGCTACTAAACACTTTAGTTTCTCCATAATAAACTTTTTAAATTGACACTATTTTTGCTTTTTCAAACTACTAGTGCCGAGGCCGGCCATTTTGAAAGTCTATAAATCGAAGGAATGTTTTTGGGATGAAAGAAAAAATATGGGTCTAATAATTTTGCACGTAGATTCCATACAAAAAATATCAATGAGATCTGATACAGTCGTGTGTACCACCCTGGACAATTTGAAATGTAATCAGTCTTGGCTAAAATCCACCCTTTTCTCCGTATTCCAAAAGACAAAAAGCAATAATAGAAAATTCATGCTAATATTACATTACATTAATTACGTATAAAATATAAGAAAAACTTCAAGAAAATAATAAAAAAAAAGAGTAACAATAACGTAACTATTAATTTAGAAAAATGAGATTAGTAGTAGTAATGGCGATCGCCAATGACACGGCAATCGGTCATTATATAATTGTCCGTTTGTTTAAAAATAAACAGAACAAGAATAAGATATTATTTACACTGTCAAAACTTCAAAACGAATTTTGTTTTTCAACCTGGTGTTTCGGTTTCTCCCTTCTCCACAATTAACAGACTTATTGCAAGTTTTGCTTCAGTTCAATTGTTCATTCTTAGTGTCCATTCACTGAGTCACACATCAGTGTTTCAAAAAACACATGTTGCAAAAAAGAACAACATTAATAAGCAAAATGGTCACTTCACAAAATGAAAAACAGAAAGTACAACATTGGATCTTCCTCTTTCCAAAGACAGCATTCAAACAAATTTTTACTTACGAGAGCATTCAATCACAATAAAAATAAATTAACAAACATATTTTCTTTTCACGGAATTTTAAAAACTTTTTACTTTCCAAAAGTAACGACTTTTAATTTTCTTCTTTTGTAATTAAAGCAATAAAAAAATTCACGAGATAAAAAGGTATAAGAAATTTCCGATACAATTCAACACTACGTCTTTCAGTTCACTTTCGGATTTCACACACATTTGTATATTTTCTCTCGTTATCGATGTCTGTAAAAAAAATCTGTAAGACTTTCGCCAAAAAACTTGGACACCAATTTTAGTCAATGGATTTCTTCCGTGACCTTGCTCTGATGATCCAACGCCTTCAATTTTCTTCTTTTTTCGTTGATATGATTCTTCCAGAACCTTGCATTGATGTTCTATCACACCAACGATTTTCTCTCTTCCTCCCAGGTAAGTGCAATGTTCAGAGCTTAAGATAGTTTGTTCGCTTCTCTCACCAAAATAGTGATCTGTGTCCGGAGTTGCAAAAATTTCCCCTTCGGTACGCCATTGTTCACTACTACTGAACACCATCTCAGTAAATCTGGTGTTTCCAATACCATTTCTGGAGGTTCATCCTCTACCAAAACGGTCTGATCTTCTTGGTCGTCTTCATCTGTCTCCATTGAGTTTTCGGGAGAGCCAATGTAAATAGATAGAATATCCTGTTTTAGCTGTAGTCTGACCTACTTGGTGAGATGCCGGTGAAATACTTGTGTTCTTATTTTTCTAATGAGCTTTCGGGCTCCTATGAAGGACCCGCAATCGTCTTCCTGCAGTTGATAAACTGATACACTCGACCCAGAATGTTCACTACTGTGCCCATCCTGCGTTTGAACTCCAGACCCCTCAGTTCGAAGTTCCGCCAGACAGGGCCGACATTCTCTTAAACAAGTGAGACACCTAGGAATCCCTACCGTCGGTTCCCTAGATGTGTATGCAGTCCCAGAGAGTACCACCTCTCTTCTCCTACTTTCTATCTTCTCTCGTTTTCGGATACTCCGGGGAGTATTCAGCCAAACTGACAAAATCAAGCCACTTCTCGGATCTTCACGCTCCGAAACTTAGTTACAGATCGTGCGGGTTCGAGGCCCAAAAACTCGTCGCCGCCACTGCGTCAATTGCGAAAACCGGTACATAGTGGAAGTCTCAAATGTAAATCGCAAAACGTACTACACTTACGGCTAAACTTAGACTTCCAGTCTCTCCATAACAAAATGTACAATTACATGTTTAACTGGGTCTATAGTTTGTTTAGGTTGTATTTTTTAAAGCCTTCATAAAATCTTAAAAACTCCCACTCATTTTTGGGTCAAAACTTCCTCTCAGCAGTGAGACCATGATCAGGACAGCAATCCGAGATTCTCCCACACAAAATGAATAACTAAGTAAAAAAAAAAAAACGTTTTCTTCTACCTGTCCAGTTTACAATAAAAAAAAAACGTGGTCCAGCTTGCACACAGCCTGGTCCTTCGCTCAATATGTCCTTCTCGAAGCAGGTTTGATATTTATAAAGTCACACAAAAAAGAAGTTGACACAGCTGCTGTTATCTGTGCAGAGAACCATAGCCAAACATATTCTTAGTGAATAAATTACATACCCCTTTCATTCTTTACAATTTTCCGCTCAGTCCTGTTTTTCACTTCTTCTTTCTGGGGTATGAACTCTTTCTCCTTCGTGTTGCTTCTGACTGAAACAGACAAGGCCTTCCGATGAAAAACTATTTGCTCCGGAAAAACGTGAATATAGAATTTCACAATAAAATAACTCATTTACTTCCTCATAGAGAGACTCTGAATGGTCTTCCAGCCACGCGTTCGTCGCCATCCCTCCTTTCGTAAATACCAGACGTCGCGCAAGGATTTACAACAAGACCTGTAGTCTTTACTACGAACAAATTAGCAGGGCCAATCCCAAACTTCTTCAATAAAATTTCTACAACTTTTCGTACTAGAGAGAAACATTCAGAGCTGAGTATCAACAAACCCAAACGTGGCAGAAAATGTAAATAAAAAGCATTTGACCTTCTTACGCTCTCGTTATACTCTTTCTATTTCGGTAATCTTGAAAATAGAGCAAGAAAAGTTGAAACAATATCTAACACTTTTTCATCCTCTTCACTGACATTGCCACCAAGTATTGTTTCCACGTACTGTTTCTAAAATATTGAGAAAGCTAAATTTATTTTATCGTATGTAAAAATTCTTGATTCAATGAATCCTAAGTTTTAAAATTTCGCTATTAAAGCGAAAAGTCCCAAATTCTGTTAGGAATTAAATAACGTGTATATACTTTCACAAATTCTGTTAGTAATTCATGCTACTTACTGAAGTCTCTGTTTTAGGCCCAAAAATTCTGTTAGGCATCCTTTATAGAATGTCAAATTTAATGTGTTCTTTAATTCGCGTTAGTATTCCTCCCAACCCCCTCCTATGTACTCAAAGACGACTGCGTTCAAACAACTTGGCAGGAACTCTGAATGTCTTAGGGCTATGGGTCTACGGATTGCTAATAATTTTTTTCGCCGAATAAACATACAAATAAAATCATAAAATAATTTATTTTATTCGACTTCTCAGAATATTAGGCGTTTATTCGATTTATAAAACATATGATCCGCCCCAGGTTATTAAATTTGAGTAGGATATTATTTCACACACTCTATTTCGTAGTCAAATAAACAAGTTGGTAGTCACTGTTAAATTAAAACAGCATCAACACGATCTTTTTCTCTGTCCACCTTTCGTAAGCAAAATAATTAATAGTTGAAATATCAAAAATTGATGACTAAGGTCTCAATCACACAACTTTTAAATAATACACGGGTATGCTAGAAATATTACAAGATCTTTTATTTAATATTTTCTTTTCTGTATGTTTTATGATACGATTTTGCAAGGAAGAAAATTTATCTCTAATTATCTTATCTAAGTAGATTCTTCGAATCGATCCTAACTAAATTTTACAACATAACAAAATTCTCGCACAGCGCAATAGAATATTCGTCAAACTTAATAGATGTCGAGAACTTCAAAACCGTGCCAAATTGTCTATTCCCGGGCTATTCGGTACCCTGATTCTCTCAAATCAATAATTCAAAAATTCCGGCTCTAACTGTTCCTGTACTTTAATAGTACAAGAGTCAAGGAAAAAGAGTCTAACATGCTATGGTAAGAAGATCTCACTTTAATTGTTCTCAGTTACTTTTCTATTCGTTCAAGTTCTCACGCACTCATCACAAATATTCAATACCATGTTAAAGACCACTCATTCCAGAACAATAAAAACCTTGGCGTCTTCCCGGTAAACTACAAAAATAAATAGGCCTGAGAGACGTTTATTATACTATCAAAACACTAAAATTGTAACTATCTCAGATCGAATCATCATGCCTACTACAACGCACAACCAACTATCACAATCGCTTTTTTACACTGCGTTCTGACTTTTCACTATGTCCCTCAATAAATTTCAATAAAAACGTTTCTGACTCTCGCCATCTCCCCCCGATACGGGAGTCGAACCTGTGCCCTACATAGTGAATATCCGATTCGGGCAGTCGCTATGCTCTCTCGCTACATCGTGACATCTTGTCTGCACACATCTTCTTCAACCCGACGTCGGAACTACAACTCTTGCAACAACAAAATAGCGGGTCATGAAATAATGCAGTGCTTCAACGCTTAAATAACTTCGGTTTTCGACCTACCAGATTGCTCGCCAACCGATTAGTGTGTGAGAAAGAGACAAAGCTACAGGAACAAAAAATCTTAAATAAGACAGCCGATAATAAATGGTTTCCTCTTGGCTTACAAGGGGAAACAACCTCTCCAGGGCTGGGATAACGTATGGGATAAATGGGCTGTAGCCCAGGGCCACCAATGCTTCAGGGGCCCCGCCAAAATAACTCAGTTATCTATGTAAATAGTTAGCACAGGATCAGGGCTGTCCTAAAGAATGGGCACAGGAGGCAGTCGTCAGGAACCCCTAAACTTATAGGGGCCTATCCCCATGCTAATATAAATACTTCTTATAAGTATTGACTATCTAAATTCTTAATTTGATCATATTATTTTCAATTTGTAAAAGTATTGTACGTCAGTTCCCTATCAGTAAAAATTAAGTGATAACTGGCTAAATATGATTAGGATTTTTATCGGCTTCCTACAAGTAGACCACTAGAAGATCATGCAAGTATGACATTGGTTAATGGTTGATATAAATTTATAGCTGACTATTTACACCGTGTTCCTTAGTGCAAAGTTCTCAAATGTTTGGACCGAAGTTGATACTTTCGTTCTTGCCTCAAGTAATACTACTGAATTTTCAATGCGAATATTTAAATTTGTATGAATTCCAGTACTTATTATACCAATGAGACAGAACATTTGTTAGCTTGTCTGCCTTGTGATTAGGAGGTCTAAAGAATGATTTTCTGTAAAACTTTGTTAAATTTTATTTTGTATGACTTTTGACTTCGGCCCGTCACGTTCTAGTTAAAATCCACAATCACAAACATCAATGCACCAGTCGGGATTCGAACCCGGGACCTTCGAGTAGCTGGCTTAGCGGCCTAACTCACACGGCTATCAGGTCGGCAATGATTCCCGGTGTCGAGAATCCTGACTGAGGTTTTCCCTGATTCCCTGAATCATACTACGCAAATGTCGGATGGTACCTTGAATAATACAATAGAACAACAATATAAAAATATGACAAAGTAGTTAAATTATTTCTGTTAAATAGCTAAGGTCTACATTCTTTGATAAACAATTATATTATTTCAAGAAGAAATAATAGGTGTATTATTTTTTAACTTTTGCTTGTATTTCTGTTCGAATGGAGTTGCCATGTCTCAGGCAGTAGCGCGTCTGACTACAAATCTGGCGGCCTGGGTTCAAATCCCGGTCAGGACGCTGTAAGTTTTTCTTCAGTTTTCTCATGCCTGGCCCTTTGAGGTGTATCAAATTGAGTACCAGAGTGTCCTTGGTACTCTTACACTTTTGGGAGGTAAAGGAGGTCGAGCGTGGGACTGACCAGTGACCGCCTCACCTTACTCCGTGCCATATTTCGAGAATACGTGGAATGCTACCTCCACATCCCCTGATGCACACCTTTCCCGGAATGTGTGCATCGCACAGGGGATAGCTTTTACCTTATATCATTTCTTTATTTTTGAAATACATCTGCGCACTATTCTAAATAAGTGAATTTAAAGTCATTGTTTTTAAGTATGGGAATAAATTCATTGAAAATCTGTGTACCACGAATTAGAAACGGAAAGTTTATTGGAAAGATTTACTTTGTTTGGTGCCAACACAATTCTGTGAGCGCATGAAAGGCCTGATAAAATACATTTTAAAAAAATGAGTTACTCTCCCGAAATAATTTACAAGTGACCAGCTCTGTTCTCTAGAAGAATAGTTGTCTGGATACAATATTTGGTTGTCCAAAACATGGCGTTTCTGTACAATCTCTCATAAGGGTTAATGCTTTCTCGGATCTTCAAACTGGTTTTTTTCTTGAAACTACAGAAATGTTACTGATGAAGTTCTGGCATTAACCCACAAAATTGCAGTGTGATTTAACCTAAGGCGCTAAAATGAAATTTGTGGTAAGTAGTGCTTCATTAGGAGTGTGTCAGTTTTGAAGAATTTTGGGATGAACATCAGGTATTTATTCGCTTGTTCAATCACTGACAAGGTGTTAGGTCAGTTATATGTTTATTTTTATTTTTTCACTACGCTCACGTACCGGTATCCAAAGGTTCGCGTACCAGTACTGGTACACGTGCCTTACTTTGAGAAACTACTGTTTAATGCAATATTATCTAAAAGTGATAAATATTGGAGCTACCGATTCGTGTTGGGATAAATTTAGATTTACAAGTCAAGAGTCTTTATTGGGCTTTGGTTTCAAATATATATAATCGGATTCGAATTTTAAAAATAAATTATAGGCAGCATTGACATTTGTGTAGCTGCTTGTGGTGAAACTTATGAATTATTTTTTTATTCTAATATTAGATAAGTTTTTTTAATTTATTACAAATAATAAATTTTGCTAAAGATCTAATTTTATTTACCGGTTCCATGGGTGTCTGTGCAGGCAGGGGCCCGAATAAATTGCTTTGCCCAAGGACAAAAAATAATGTTAAATCGACACTGCACAGGAGACAGGTAGATGGGGTCCCGGGCCCCCAAAATAGCTTAATCTAGCAGTGGACTTTCCACATAAAATATTCATAACTAAAGACTACCCTTCTTTTTCATATTCCAAAAGACAGATAACAAAAATAGAAACTTCAAGCGAATATTATATTATATTGATTACGTATAAAATATAAGACAAAAACAAAATAGATAATTCAAGCGAATATTACATTACATTGAGAAAGTATAAAATATAAGACAAAAACCACAAAAAAAAAAAAAATTTTAACAAAAATATAACGATTAATTAAAAGTAATTGAGATTAGTACTAGTAAAGGCGATAGCCATGGGACGACAATCGGTCGTGATAAGCTATGTAAAGAAACGTCTCTAGTGGGCACAAGGACTAAAACACTTTACTTCTAATGAATGGATGAAAATATGTTTCACTGTATATAATCAATATTGATGATATGTTCGGCGTTGACTTGGGGAGATTTTCAAGTTCCAATGTGTATATCATACACTGTCAATCGTGGTTTGGGGTCTAATGTCTGTCTTCGGGACTGGAAGACATTTTACAATATGTTGCAAAATTACACCGACAAACCTACCTCACGAGATTCCTGACATGAAAATAGGAGGGGGGGCGGGAAGTACTAGACCATCGAGGGTATACAAATGCTTTGTTTCGGTGCTATAGACTGCAAAAATCGCGGGAAAATTAACTTTAGAGCTTCATATCTCCAATACTTTCAACAGAGGGTGGCTCAATGGCAGAGCGCTCACCTCTGGTGCTTCAGATTGTCGGTTCGAACATGTCTCATGCCATGTTGACTTTGTGTTACACAAACATCGTATGCGTGGGTTTCCGCGGAGTTATCGCATTTCCTCACGCGTTCTTCATTTCAAAATTCATCCTGTCATTATCCATCCGGCCTGGGCCAAAGTTGCGTAAAAATCTTATAAATGAAATTCAAAAATTCAAATTCCTCCATCAACGTCACGACATCGTTCTTCCCACATAATCACGTTTTGACCAACACATCGTCATTCAACGCAGGGGTTCGGATCGGTACTAGTTTTAGCTGGGACACTTTATATAAATGAATAAAAAATATTTCATGCATATCTAATATATGCAGGAATTGAAACATAAATTAAAATGCCCATACAACATATTTCTTTTCAAAATCTAGTGAGCAGTGCAATGCCGATATTTTTTTCTTCTAGTGGTAATACTGTACATCGTTAATCTTCTTGAAAAAGGTCCTAAAACATTATATCAGCATGCATTATTCGTTATTCACAAACTGAGCAGTCGTAGCTCAGCTTAGCCCTCGAGAGAAATCGTGTTCGACACCAACGGTCGACCATCCTGACCGAGGTTATTCAAAGAATCCTCCTGAGGGTCTATGTACTGCTGGTGTCGTTGTGGAAGTTCCCTGATTCTCTTAGCGTAGAATGAAGTGCGCTATTATCATAAACACTGCAGGTTGAAATGTCATCTTTCTGCAGTCATCCATCTTTTTGAAATTTCTTCTTAACACATTCTCCGTAAGGAGTTAAACAAGTGATAGTCACTGAGAGCTAAGTCTGGACAGTACGAGGAATGAGGCAACACCTCTCACAGCAGTTGGCCAGCATTGCATCAGTCAAATGAGCAGAATACAGGCGGGCATTGCCATGAAATACAAAACACATGTGTTTTCCTGCAAATAGCATTGTTTATGGTACCCTGGACCAATGCAGAATCGTAGTTGACATTAATAGTGTCCCCTTTCGCCACAAAATTTCCCCCTTTGATGTCTCAGAAGACAGTCCCCAGAACCTTACAGGTAGATGTCCTTTCAAAAACTATTCACACCATTCGTGCATTTGTGCCCCTGACAACTTTTGTTCAACATAATGTGCTTTCAATTCACCTAAAATTTCTGCCTGTTTGACCTTTTCCTTCCACAGGTAATTGAAAATACCCATCTGTTCCACAGTAACAGACACACTACTTGCTGCCATGTTTTTTACACTGTTCCGAACACGCCATCTACATTATGACGGCCAAGCGATTTATGTGTACGTCCACATGGTACTTCCACTAGCCACGTATTATATTTTTTAAAGACAGAAGCCTAGTTAACGTTGAACGATCCCTATAAATTAAAATAATTTGAATTCACTATTCACAATGGAAATACCGTTTTTTGTCCTTGTTGGAACCGCCCGTGTCTGAACGTGGCTGAAGTATGAACACCAGGCACCTTTGTTTCCACGGAACGTTACGTTACCACGCCGTGTCTTAACGTATAGTATCCAGATACCCTTAAACATGATTTCTATGCTAGGCTACTGCGCAATACCCATTGTTCCAAAATTAATTTTTAAAGAGAATATTTCTTTATGGGGCATTACTTCAATCATAAATTTCGATTGTAATTCGCTAAGGAGATAGTTATACGGCATTATTTATAGAGATGTTACTTCACTTTGACGATGACAAGCCAAATTTGGGTATATATAGTTTTTCTATGTCTTAACTATTAGAATAGACCAGAAAAAGGCTTTGAAAACCACTTCATCTTTAAGTATACGTCTAATTTTGTTTTTAAGATAAAGAGCGAAAAACAAAAATAAAAAATAATGCAATTAAAACAGATAATTTAAATGGTACATACATAATATCCCCCCCCAAAAAAAAAACACACACACATGCATATCTTTTCTTCCTCAGAAGAAACTGTTTGGGGGTCTAACTTCTCAAGCAATTTTAATATATGACTTGATATGTAGAGAATTGTAGTATTTGAAATCACATTTCATGCTATAGAGTTTATCATAAAACGCATTATGAGATAGAATGTATGATGTTTGTGCACATAAAACACTTCTTAACCTAATGAATTTTATGCATTTTCTTTGAGGGACATAGGGTATGTTGATGCTTTTAATTTTCTAGCATTGTGAGCATAGGTGCAGTAGAACAGTCTAGCAAAATACTGCAGCAGCATAATGCTGTCTAACAAAATATATTTCAAATCTCCAGAAGGTTTTTTATAAAGGATGAAAAACCACAGTAGATATTTGATCGTACAACTATTTGAATTTAATTTTCTAGGAAATTGATCATGTAGAAATGTCGGAAGATACGGAAGTCCATGAACAACAAGCGAGAAAGTGTTCTACTCATATGATGATCAATTCAGTCCGTAACTCATCTGGGAATAATCTAAAACACATAGCCACGGTAAGTATTGCAAGTCTAAGAATTTATCAGAGAATTGCTTCCTTATTTTGTTTGCTTCTGTTTTGGGAATATGGCATCAAAGTACAAGGCCTCCCTCAACAGTATCTCCTTTGCCTAGTGGAAAATCTTCTATTCTTGAGTTTCATTGTCGTCTTTTTACAACGAACTTTGTTTTGATTATGATGACTGCATCAATGATTATCTAGTGTATTTCAGTTGATGTATGTCTTTTGGTAAAAGAGGGTTAGAGGCTGCACTATTCCTTAGATGACTCTTTGATTATTTAGCAATGTTTGTTGATATAAGATATTGTAGGTTCTGAGTGACACGTGGACATGTGCGTATTTGCTGGAAGGTTTTCTGCTAATTATTGTAAAATAAGTATTAGTTAGATGTTATATTTAGGTAGATATGACGTACAAGGAATAAAAGCATAATTGAGGTACAGTAGAAGTCCGTAGACCGGCATCCAACAGTCCGGAACGCCTGATTGTCCGGCACCATCACAGGTTTTTTTTTCTGTAAACGCTTGTGAACGACAGTTGAAAGTGCTTAACGCGGTTTGAAACCACTCGGAAGTGTCCACTACGCGTCTGCTACTGTTAGACGCAATCAGCATTGTTCGGAACCAATCGAAAGCGTTCGGACTTTACTCGGATGATCTCGGGTGTCACCGCACACAGGTTCATTTCATTGTTTTCGCTGTACAGCTTAGCCTATACCAGTAGTAAGAGGTACCGCCCGATAGTCCGGCATTTTCGGTAAGCAGACTTCTACTGTATATGTTAGAGTATAGGATTTTAGGACGGGAACTGGAGAGATGATTTTTTATTTTATTTTTTTTTTATTATTTTTTATTTTCTATTATGTATATTTATATATAGCTGAGCTTTAGGGAATTGGTGTGTATTATTGTGGGCGTGGATGGTTGTTAGATGAAGTGTATTTATACCTGTAAAATGGTTTTCCTTAGAAAACCTAGTAAAAAGTATCTTGTTTTAATTTGTGTTTCGACTAATAGTGAATGTATAGAATATGGTAAAGGAGTTTTGTCTTTTTTAAAGAAACTGAGAAGAATTTTACGATCTTTACAATATATGTGACATTCGAAAAAAAAAACAAAAAAAAAACAACAAAAAAACAAGATGATTGGCATCATCTTTTGAATTGGTGTTCAAACAGTTGCAAAATTGTTTAGCTGCTAGATTGAGCTTGAAGAGATGCGAGTTAGTCATAATACGTTGAGAACGTAATCTATTAATAAGAACTATGGTTCAACTATGTTATTTTGAACGGTGAAACCATAGTTTATGTTTTTCTGAAATGATATGGGTTTTATTTATTTTATTAGATTATGTAGAATGTTCTCGAATCTAAATCATGTATTCTTCATATATTTTCTTTTTCACTCTTTTAAGGAGGTCTGTCAAAAAAGTAAGATATTAGTGGTATTTGCTTCCTAATTTGTTTTCCTTTTCTGTTATATTAAGATAACTCGTCCGTTTCATTTCTTATATCAACAGTGTCCTGATATATGAATATACTTCGTACTTTTTGTGAAATAACTTGTTGTATTAGGGTTGCCAACTCCACTTTTGTTTTTAAAAACCTGACGTTTCGATTTAGTTCTGTTTGAAAACTGGACATACATCACACTAACCAGTGCTATTATCTTGAACACAACTTGAGATAAAGTGGCATACGATTTTCAACAATGCACATGGTATTTATTATTAGGCTAACTGCGGCGAACATTGCTATGTAAACAATATCGCCACTGAAGCGTATAATTTTGGTTTGAGAAATGACCAACACAGTAAATAAGCTGTTTCTTTGTGAAAACGGTTATTCGTTGTCTATCAGCACTCGGTCGCATTTTCGGGAACTACTTTTTCCATTTGCTGGACTTAAGCTTTGTTGAGAGAATATACGCTTAGTACTTGAAGCGACGAAAACGTCACAAATATTCAAATAAGCTTTTCGATAATACTTTTCTGTTCTCTTTGCTTCTTACACATGAAAGTACAATATATGTTGTTCTCAGTTTCTCACATAAGACTTTAGTTCATTGCAAGTAATAAAGACAATGTGTTTCCTTTCAATAGTAAGAGTAGAGGAAAGATTAAGAAAAGTAGTTCAATACCGGCAACAGAACACCACACATGCTTGTTAGCAATTTCGTCAGATGGAGATATTGACTTTGGCAAGTTACATTAAATATTTGCTTCTAGCATTTTATATTTCTGAATCAATTTAAACAGAATAGGTCAAAGCTATTTCACAGAAAATAGTTCAATGCTTATATAGATGTATTTTATATTTCTGTTCACGTGTATTCAGAAATGTAAAAATACGATATTATTATTAACGGTGAATCAAATAACTTAGAAAACACTTCATGATTAGCATATCAACAAATAAATAGAGTTGCAAATAAATACTGAAACTTCGTTTATGTTAATTGCAAAATGGAGAGCATAATGTAATATGATTCTGCTGGAGACCGTAAGCTGTCCTCTATAGACTCTATAGGAGACCTCTATAGAACTATGAACTTAGAGATATGATCCTCAGCCCAGATTCGTACACATAATGAGAAACGTTAGAAATAATCACAAACTCCCAACAGTCACTTATTCTCAAAGAGTTTGGCTGAGATTTTGTGGACGCCAAAAGTTTAGCGGTAAAAAATTTGTAAGGAACCGTTTAGCAGCAAGACAATTATTGTCAAACGGCAACTACTGGTAGAAATTGAAAAATCATCTGAGAAATAACCCGAACTTTAAAATGAGAAGGAAGAATCAATACATATAACGTAGATGCTGGGTCAGCCAGACAACTCGAGATAGATGGTTGTCAGCTTATGTAATGTTTAATCAAGAAAATACGAAGAAGGAGATCCATCAGAAAGACAATTTTGTGGTGATCGTCGGATTTTATTGACAGCATAAAAACAAAAATTTTTTGATTCCATGTATGGAATGTAAAACATGGTTCGGCGAGAACTGTGGCTCATAAAAATGTTCGACTGTAGTTGGATTGTGCCAGAAGTGTGAGGATGGTTGTGCACTGTTGGACGATGAACATCTTTTACCGACAATATATCTCTAATATCTGAAACCAAGTATCTTATTTGCTGCATAACATCTTTATTGTGTTCTTCGTAATTTTTTTAAATTTTAGGTTAAAAAGGTGTCACTATTTATTTTATATTTAATAGTGAAATTTGTAAGTGGCGATATTGACTTCAGATGCTTGCAATATCGCGAGTTTTTCTTTTGTAACCAAATCAATAAACTGCAGGTTGTTTTCGAACATTAAAATTTAAGTTGAAAGTGATTTTAGCACAAGGTCCTACCTATTTCATGTACTACTTTTTCTCTGTGATTTGGACATATATGGGACATAAAACGGAGCGTTATATGACATTATAAAAACTCGTATATGTCCCATGGACATCCTAGGAATCTCCATTGGATATCCCATCTTTGTCTCAGGATACGTGTAGGACATTTTTGAGCATGTGTATGGGACAAATCCCATGAACAAATTTTGGTGGGCGAAAATAGTGAGTGGATAACGGTTGTTGTTTATTAGTACACATATTTATATGCAATTTGTACAATGCCTTCACGATGCTGAATTAAGTTGTTTGTAATTTTCGAACTACCTGCAGCCGAGTTTGACTTGAAAACCTCCGATTTGTAGCTCGTCACTAGGTTATTTTTTTTTTCAATTTTATTTAACTGATTTCAACCTTTATGTCTTCCTAGACCACACTGCAGATGTCTTCCTAGACCATGCGGTTACAAATTTACTCCACTTAATACTCAGCACGTCTCTGTTGGCATCATCCGTACCTGGTGATTATGCAACCACACACAACGGGGAATGAAAGTGTCCGCCATTTTGTATTTGTTTAAGATATCGACTTAATACAAACGAATTATTGTTACCAGGTGGGAACCCTATCCATACATATCCATTTAGAGCAATCTTTCATTGGCAGATTGTCCGGGAATCCCTACGTTCCTTTGGGGAATCCCTTGCGCATGCATTGTAGGGTTCTGAAGCATGCATATTTCAATAGAACAGGAATGACTTCTTTTGTTAATTTTTTACCCGCGCTCTGTACGTTGGATAGTTTCCGAAATATTGGCGTCCGAAATTCATTTTCCCACGCTTTCGGCACCTTGTAGATCCGAAACTATGTCCGCTCACCGAAAGTTCAAGTGGACTCTTTTTTCTTGTCTCAGTGTCAGGAATCACCTCCCAAGAGCTTTAACATTTATTTTGCAACACCCAATATAGTATATGGATTTCGATAACATTGTAGAGTTTTGCTGTCGAGTAATGCATTGGAGTAAAATATGAACCTTTAGAACTTAGAAATAAATCCAGAGTAGGAGGATACAAATGATGTTGAGATAGTTATGACTACTTTTGCGTTTTCAATAACTTGTATTCAATCAATCTGAACTTCAGAAACATATCAACGCCTAGCAAACGAGATGTAATCGTAGTTTGTAATGCCTGTGAATATTTTTATTAAATATTTTTTTTATGGCTGCCACCGTCTTCGCTTTCAATATGGCACTATTCTAGAATTTTGGGATTACTTTTTTTTCTATTCCTGAATCGAATTCAGCGCCATATGGAACCAAGAAGTAACAAAATAGGCGTTTTGGTGTTGCAGTTATTCATGGATTTCAAAATGCAAGCCATCATCTTATATTTCATATGTAAAATGTTTTCGAATTTAGAATCGTATTCATAACGTTTAGAGAATAGGGATCTTAATTTGAAGGAAAATAGGATGCCATTTCATCATACGTCCCTTTTAGTTTGCCTGATATTGAATTTTCGACTTTTCCCCTCAAAATCAAATTGCATTTCTCTCGGACAAACAAGGACTGTCCATTTTCGGGTTCTGTGCTTTTTCTGTTGGTGAAACGTCCTACTATTGAACGGAATATTCCTTTCGTGCTGAAACGTAGAACTGTCCATGGAAAGAAAAAGGCAAAATGATTGGCAAACATTGTGTCTTACGAGGTTTTCAACATTAAGATTTTCTACATTTTTGTGACATTCCTTGTTTTTTCCCAACACCATTTAAATAAGAAATTTATGAAAATTGGACTTCTATTGAACTTGTATTGTGAAATAATCTAAAAAATATCAATACCCTCAATCTCAGTACACGTTGAGTGGAAATTTGCATCCAATGAGAAT
This sequence comes from Lepisma saccharinum, assembly GCA_022664845.1. Lineage (NCBI taxonomy): Eukaryota > Metazoa > Arthropoda > Insecta > Zygentoma > Lepismatidae > Lepisma > Lepisma saccharinum. Next base: position 33,975 of record JAGDQP010018260.1, read on the forward strand.
ACCATGTTATTTCTTGGCTAATTCTAAACAAGATTACTCTCTGCGAAATGTTCTTAGGATACTCACACTCAAACATCCAGATGCCAAAATTTCAGATCATAACCGAACTTTGTATATCGATTAGGAAAGTATCTAACAAAAACCCTAGAATATATTTTCTAGAACATGCCGTTCAGTAGAAAAGAAGAAAATAGTAATTAATGAGCGAAATCTGACTTGCAGAAAGTAGAAGCATTACTGTAAATATTCGTTCAAGTAGCTCTGATGGCGCAAGAGTTAGAGCGTTAGACATAAAGATTAAGATCGGAAGTCGTCATCAGTTGAGCAAAGGAATTGGGGATAAGATGAAATGAATTTTGTTGGTAAAGACGCTTCTACCAAATAGAAAATGTACATATGGAATTGAATGTTAACAGCATTTTCGCGTATGCCAACCGCTAACCGGAGCTGGACCCACCTCGGCTGACACCGCCCACCGTATTTCCGACGCACCGTGTCCCCTTCCACACATCACGTCGTTCGGTGTGCAGCCCTGGTTTATTTATATACATCATTTCTTTCAGTAGCCTCTCAAGCAATTATTAATAATAAATATGAACATATGAAGAAATATTTTGAAATAAAAAATCTTGGTCCCTGCTGAGATTCGAACGCGTTTTTTTTTTTTAATTTTGTAAGCACTACTTTTGCACCACGCTAGGAACTTGCAATCGGTGGTTTCGCAGTTGTGTTTACAGTGCACATGTTACATAAGAAATTGAAAGGTTAAAAGAAAAGAAAACTACGTCGCGAGCAGGGCTTAAACCCCAGACCTTTCCTACCGTAAGCTAACGCTCTACCTTTCACTGTAAAAATAGAAGACACAACGTTCATCCAAAAAATGGAGGAAGCTGAGCTGTCTCCACTTTTTGGATTAACCTACATTCAACCAGTTTTCGGTTGAACGTTTTACTTCCTATAAAATTTCAAAATGCATGTATATATGTATATGTGTATATATGTATATGTATTGCATTCAAGCAGAGCATTTTTTAAAGTAGAAAAGAATAAAAAGTAATATTCCTTTAAAATTAAAAAAAAAATTGAAGTGGTCGGGTTTTGATCCAGGGTCCACAAGCACACTGGTCAGACGCTCTTGCCACTTAGCTACTTTTTTTTAAAATGAATATTTATTCAACAAAACATGCTTATGAGCACTTTACAGAAAGAGAAGCAAACATAATTGAATACAGCTACGAATACCTAAGATCTATTGCTTTGGGAAAGGCTCATAATTTTCTAGAGGCTAGAGATACATTGGTGTAGGTGACTGTGTCGTTACATAACTAAACCTAAGAGAGAGAGAGAGAGAGAGAGAGAGAGAGAGAGAGAGAAAAGGAAACTAACACAAGTAACCTGCCTTAAAGATAAGTGGCCCGATAATAATTACCATATAATTTAACTTTATTTTGCAATGTCCATAGTGTGAAATTGCTCTAACAGATATTGTACATAATATTTTACATCAGTAACATGCTGTTGGTATAGTAATATATAAAGTGTTTGTATAGTAATCCAGTACATAATGCGTCTTTTGGCCCTTGGAGAAACTTTGAATGCTGGATAGTAGATAATCTGTTCAGAAGTAAACGTGTGAAAAAAGCCTCGAGTAATACGGTTCATAATTCTTTTGTACTGCAGTCAGATATTGATGGTTGTGGTACACTCTGTGATTCGATGCACTAGGCTGTCCGGTTTGTGACATAAAACACATAATTCACTGGTAATTATGCGCTTCTGATATAATCGTATCTTATCGGGCCAGATCTGATGAATGAGTTGAAACCCTAAGTTATGTAAATAAGGCAGGCGTTGAATTTCAATAACATTTTGCCATATGGCGGACCAGTCCTTCTCCATATGAGTACGTTGTACTAATGGTAGGAGGGGTGGACTTGTTGTGCTTAAATAACTATAAAAGACCTTGACTGTCCAGACATCGATGGGTAATTGATAGGTAAGTATATAAGTAATGGCACATAAAGTATCAGTAAGGTATGGGAGTATAGGTTTCCAATCTTGGATATTAAGCGGGAGTGTGTTATCTATGGTTTGGCAAACGGATTGAAGGACCTGGCCGGAAAAGGAACTAGGATAATGCCTGAGGATCTGAACAGTGCGATGTAACCTTAACGCTTCAGCCTGTAGGATAAAGTCCCTGAGATTTAAACAGCCATCCTGTAATGCTAGATGACAAGTGCGGTGGTGGATACGGAAAATATGTGTATACCACAAAAAATGACCAATCCATTGACCTATTAACGCTTGGAACTTTTTATTGAGTGGTAAAATTTGCATAACATGGGTTGCCTGACTTAAGATATAAATATTCACAAATTGGGCTCTAGCCAAAAGGGTGGAGAAACTGCTCATATACTTTTTCAGTTCACCAATGATGCGTTGTGCCAGACGTTGTGAGTTAATGTCAATCGTACGTTGTATAGTTGGGGCCCAGCGAATGCCTAAGTAATCGAGAGTGGATACTTCCGTG
>JAGDQP010018261.1:3595-36903 GCA_022664845.1 Lepisma saccharinum
TTATCGCTTAGGTAAGATTATAGTTTTCAAGGAATTTTTCCATAAAAAAAATTTAACAATATTACAATTTCAAAACGACACTTTAATGACACCAAAATTGAAGAATTCGTACACTTATTGGAACTGAAAGATTGGAACTTGGAAAATCTTAGCACGAGTACAATAGATCTTCTCTTCAAGAAATTCATAGCCAAATTTAAATTATACAATATTTTAAAGCCTCCTTTCCTAAGAAGCTAAGAAAGATTAATAGCAACTGCAAAAAGCCTGTAGGAATTATTACATCATAAAATAAGTTTAAACAACTTCATAGAGAGAGTAGAAGTAACACAGACGAGAATTTTAGTAAATATAATGCGAAATACAACAAATTGATAAAAAAACGCTCCAAACAAAAATAAAATGACTTTGGAAACCATAAAACGAGAATCCCGTAATATTGACAAATCAAGAAAAAATATAGAGTTAACCGATTCCAGTAATAATAATACATTAATGACCCAAAAAAGTTGCAGAATATTTCAACGATTATTTTTCTAACATTGGACTGTGCGAAATTAATGATGCATCAAACCGGCTAATTGAAACAATAGAAATGGGATTCCATTTATCTCTAACACTCTGTTTATAACGCAAACTACTCCTCAAGAAGTCCTACGAGTAATTAAGAAGTTTAATAAAACCACCTCTTGTGAATACGATGAACTGCCAATGTCTGTGCTTAAAAAATCTGCACATATTATTGCATACCCTTTAGCACATATCATAAATGAATCATTTAAACAAGGCATATTTCCACACTATCTAAAAACAGCCATTGTTAAACCTCTAAAGGAGATAAACCTCTGTTTAAAAAAGGAGATAAAAAGATGTTAAAAATTACCGTCCGTTATCTCTTACTTCTGCGTTCTCAAAAATATTTGAAACCGTGATCTGTGATAGAATTAAACATCATCTCTCATGTAACAACGTAATATCTCGGTCGCAACATGGGTTTCTTGGTGGAAAATTAACTCTAACCGCACTATCAGATTTTCTTCAAGACATTATCAATGGGTTAGATAAGAAGAAAAATTCTTTTCGTATCTTTTGTGATCTAAGCAAAGCTTTTGATAGTGTTAACCACAAAATATTACTAGGTAAATTGTATCGTTATGGCGTACAAGGAAAGCCCTTATCCTGGCTTGAATCTTATTCATTGAACAGAACACAGATGGTAGAAATTAGTCATATTAACGAAAGAACGGGTTTAATCGTTAAAACTCATTCCTCTCCGACAAAATTAAAAGTTGGAGCTCCAAAGGGTTCTGTACTCGGACCATTAATGTTCTTAATAAACATCAACGATCTTCCACGCCATGTCACACGAGGAAATACAATTCTTTATGCGGATGATACAAATGTACTTATCAAGTCCGACATGATAAATCTCCAACTACAGATAGACACAACGGTATTTCAATTGGAAACCTGGTTTGAAAATAATAAACTAAAATTAAACAGTGAAAAGACGAAATGCATCAGTTTCAATAATAAGCAACAAAAGATCAGTTGTACACAAAAATTAAGTATATTGAATAAAGAAATTACATGCTCTAAATCTACGAAATTCCTTGGTGTGATAATTGATGAGGAATTAAACTGAAAAGAACATGTGAATACATTATGTGGTAAACTCTCTTCAATCATCTTTCTAATTAGAACTTTGGTACCATTGTAAATAAGAATACTATATTAACCGTCTATCACGCCATATTTCAATCACAATTAAGATATGGAGTGGCTTTTTGGAGTTACTCTCCGAATATACGGAAACCATTTATATGTCAAAAGCAAGTATTAAGAGCAATAACCGGTAAACATAGACGAACATCACGTAAAAGACTATTTCGCGAATTAAATATATTAACTCTTCCTTCGCTATACGTATATGAAATCCTTCTTATGATGTATAATAACATTGAACATTTAAACAGGAACTGTAATAAACACAATAACAATACAAGACATAATCAAGACTTATCCCTGCCGGATCACAAAGTTTTCGAAATCTCAATATTATATGGGCATTACGTTATTTAATAAACTACCTATAAATATTAAACAGCCAAAAATAGAAACAGTTTTAAAACAATGTTAAGAAAACTACTTGTTGAGCAATTCTTATACAGCGTGGAAGAGTTTATGAAAACAACAATAAGTTGAAAGGGCAAATGAGTGGTAGCTAGTATAATATTGATATTGTATTCTTTTTGGAAATGTATTTTGTTGTATATATATTATTCTGTATTCATTGTCCCGTATTATAAAATATAATCTCAATTAATTTGTAGCTTGTATAATCTCTTTGTTGTATTCTTTTTAATGTATTTTGTTTTTGACTTGTATTTTGTGTGTATGCGTATATTTGCATTAATACTTTGAGGGTTCGTGTAAAATATGTTTATTGTGGGCCGTATGTATGTACGTTGGTGTTGCTTTATGTATTTTTTACTCTTAATGCCATCACACCACCCAAAAAATTTGACTTGCAATATCTGATTATGTACATGTGTGTGTATGTATGTATGTAAGTTTATGTATGTACTGTATATGTTACAGGACTGACATGTTCTATACGAATTTGCAATATGCGTGTACCTGGTCCAATGAACGCAAATGAATCTAATCTAATTTAATCTTTTATATTATTGCGTACTCGTGGTGTGTGTTTTCGTAATCTGAGGCGAGGAAGCTTGTTATTCTCCGTCCTCTTTTCCTCGAAATAAGCCTATAGGAATAGAAGCCATTGCTTATTGCGACATTAAATTATTAAAGTGCACTAACAAGGAACACTCGTTAGGTGTCAAAGCACCATTTTGATGAAAATTCATATGTAGGCACAGTGCCTAGACAAACCTTCTCAGCCAAAATTATAGGTGCTGTCGTCAACAAATAACGGCAGGGGAACCCGAGAAAGATGGAACGTAGAGAGCACATAAATTGAATACAGAATACGGAAAACGTCTTTTCTTTTATAAATTGTTACATATATTGAAAGCAAATTGCTATTAATAGATACTGGACAGGAGGTGATACATTCTGGAAGATATGACGACAATGACCGCCATCTTGAAAGCGGATATCTTGACTATACTTCGAAAATTTTAAATAGTAAGTGGGTCAATAATATATCAATCTGTGCTGTAATGTTCCAAGAAACCCAATGGATGAAGTTAGTTTTGGCATAACTCTAAACCTGTACGACAAAATTGACCTGGAGAAAAGTGTGAGTCGAATGATTAAAAAAAATTGTTGAAACAATTGAAAGAACGGAAATCAAACGGCTACAGAAGATGTGCCGTTATGTTGGAACATATGATCCTCATGGTCGCAACATGAAGTGCACTATAAAGTTTTAAATACACTAACCAAAGATTGAAGTCCCAATTTCAAGAAGGCGTAATGCCAGGTGAATGTGACATTCTACAGATCAATTTACATGCCATTTTTATCGAACAGGATTATAGTTATACCGAAATTGACTTTGTCATTGGGTTTCTTGGAACATTCCAGGACAGATTGATATATAACTATTAAAAAATTTTGAAGCATAGTCAAGATGGCCGTCATTGTCGTATATCATCCAGCATGCATCACCTCCTGTCCAGTAACCATTAATAGTCATTTGCTTTCAATATATGTAACCGTTTATAAAAGAAAAGACGTTTTCCGTATTCGATTTATTTGCTCTCTATGTTCCATTTTTCACGGGTTTCCCTGTCGTTATTTGTTGACGACAGCACCAATAAGTTTGGGTGTGAAGGTTTACCTATACACTGTAACTACACACGAATTTTCATAAAAATCGGGCTCTGACGCCTGGCGTGTGTTCCTTGTAAGACTAACATATTAAACTAATAACTTTTCAATTCAAACACTTCCTCAATTCAAACACTGCTAGAAAAGTCTCCAGCGTCCTGGCCGAGATTTGAACCCGGGCCACCCGATTCCTAGTCAGACACGCTAGCGACTGAGCCACGGCAACGTCAAATAATATATTTCTGAAACGTACTTCACTGTAAATAGATCCTTTCTGAAGCACTGGTCACAAATAACTGTAGCGACAATGCACTTGTTGCCAACGTAATTACAAAAATAAATAAATTTCGCGTCAGTTAACAGATGAGATGAAGCAAGTTGCAGTTTACAGCTTCTGTCACTAGTGCGTACACGTTCGGCCGCGTAAAAGAAATGTGTTGAAGCAAATTTTGCTTCTGAGGCTCACGACATTACAGACTACTGCAGGACATGAATACACTCACAATTTCCCAATCTTTTATTTTCGAGTCTTCATGTGTGCTTTTTTCTTCTTCTTTTCTTTTGCATAGGAGACTTTTCACAAGTGAGAATAACTTAATAAATACACCGGGGGAAAAACTACACCACAACTTCACAATATATGCCTAATTTATACTTTATGGGCAGAGCGAAACCGATATGCGGTATTCTGATTCCTTGCTCTACTCTGCAAGCGTCAGACATATCAGACCTTACTGGCGACTTAAGAAATAGTTCTGGTACTTCACTCAGAAGGATCAAGCACTTGGATGCATAAATTATGTGTGGGAAAATGTTATTTTCTTGTATGAAACTAGAGATAAAACCAAAATAATAGTGATAAGAGAGTTTTATCGCGTTTTGCAAGTTTTTAGTTGCTTAAAATTAAGTGAATGAAAAATAAATTATAACTTTACATGAAAAGAACTCATTTTCATGTATTTTCATGAGAATTATATCAGAACAATTTCTTCTTATTTAACATTGATATATAATTTAAAATATAATGAGCAGAAAATGAAAGATTAAAATTTCTGTTAGATCCTGACAATATTTGTGAAACAAATAATCGGTCATAAGATTGTGTTTCCTTGCTTTACAATCGAGACTTAGAGATCATACGCACTTAGTTAGCTGTGTCATTATATCAACATGTAATTTCTTCTTATTTCAGAACTTGGCTTCAAATGAAGATAGCAATTTGGTGGTCTCTCCCTGGAGTTTGACAACCGCTCTCTTGATGTTGTATGAGGGAGCGGGAGGAACATCTGCTGCTGAATTAAGAGACTTGCTTCACCTACCAGAAGATATACAAGTCACAAGAGCAGGATACTCACACACTTTGGCTGATATTATGGTAATTATTTCTACTGCCATAATAAAACAGAAGTTGAAAGACGCATTATTAGCTTGATTAAAAAACATTCAAATGCTATTAAAGGAGATTATACCTCGTACATGCCAGTAAAATACGAGTCCCTCAATTAGATTGTTGCTAATTTGAAAGTTGGTAGCAGCGTGACTGGAGATCTCATATTTTGTGTCGTGCCCACTTCTGAAAATTGAGCAATCCTGCTTTCTTCCCATTTACATAATAAGAGAGAGAACTAGTCTCTGTTTAGTAGACGTCTGTAGTCTAAACTTGCCATACAGTAAAAATGGCGGGTACAGAGATTAACATATTTTGCAATCAGTGTCATTAATAGTGGTACAAAAGTTTCATCCTCTGTCTACTCTAGTGTATGGTTAAGTCCAGGAATTTGATGTTAATGATACTCAAATCAGCCGTTCTTCTCATTATCTATAATCTTTAGCTTCCAATTGTATCGACTGGTGACGTCATTTCTTGGGTAATGACTGGATATCAGTAATGGAGGCCATGAGGTGAATTAATCCGTAGTATTGCTTGGAATGGTCTTACTATTAATTGTTAATGCTTATTTTTCAGCAGGAGAGAATAGTAAAGAAATGGAGTTACAACTTTGGACTTTAAGCACAAACTTTGCTTTTCATTAATATTTTTAGCAATGCTAAAGCTAGAAAGATAGTTTCACAAGCCTCATAATATGTCAGCACCATATGTTATATTGGCATTAATAAATTTTTGGACATTATTGTAAATGTACAAGAAAAAGATTTAAAATACTTTCGTGTTAATTTTATCTTTAACAATTGCTTGCTTGTATTATTAAATTACACACTGCTGATCTGACATTTTTTAAATGCATACAGGTATTGTGGCTTTTAGAGGAACCAGAATTTTAAACAAAATATTTTCATTAAATATCTAGTGGAAACTTTATATTTTACAACTGTCTGAGTCCAAAGCATATTCTTGCTGAGTGTGATTCTAGCAAGGTTGACCCCAACTTAACTTTCTAGAAATGATTATAAACAAACTTTGATGAACACTTTGTTTTAAAATAATTTGACTATTAACTTCAATTGTTGCAAGAGCTTCAAACTAAAACGTTAGATTTATACCATGTAGAGGGACTTCAGGACAATAATCTTCCATTTTTGTCTTGCTTGACTCGCAAACAAAATCTATTCGCATGTGATTCATCAAGTTAATGGAACCATATTACAAGTAGATGGAAATAAAATAAAAATAGCAGTGATCTAACCATAAACTGGTACCTTGTTTTCTTCACTTTCCAGGATAATAACTCTACTAACGTTTTGAAAATAGCAAACGCATTGTTCCCTGATGACGGATTTTCACCTTTGGAAGAATATGTCAATGTCATTACTAGAACGTACAATGGCTCTGTGACAAAAGTAGATTATTCCATGCCTCAGGAAGCGGCACAAACATTAAATCATTGGGCAGATGAGAACACAAGAGGACTTATTAAAGAAATAATTTCCGCAGGTAATAATAAAATATTTTTCTCTGTTTCATTAATCTGTTTTATATCACGTTGTCTTCAATGCCTTAGTTTTTGTACTTTGCTTTTTAAGCACTTCCCTCTTAGATAGGTTTGCATACTCAATAGAACGTCTCGCAACTACTATTCGCGATTTCACCATTCAGGAAGTTTAACAGTCTACGTACCCGTATAATGTGACAAAATGTTTCCTCATTGACTCAAAACATTTCTACATTCCATTTTACTATTAGACTTTCACGTTAGGATTCTATAGCTCAGAACCTAAACATAAGGTGAAAAGAGCCTCTAATAATTTCGAAATCTGTGAAGGACGAATGAAGGACGGTCAAACACATGCTGAATGAAGACATTTCATACGTCACAACAATAATAATTTATAGAAATGACTGCCATAGTAGCAGCCATCTATAGCAACATAATTAAATGCTACCTTTTATTTTATTATAATTCAAATTAGTGTCCTTCGGAAGGGGAAGTACAACGTAAATAGTTTACATAGTAGTATCTAAAAATGTGCCGTTATATTAAAGTGCTTATTTAAGTTAAGATTAAAGATTTCTACTAAGTTGCTAAACTATAGTGTGATCCATAGTTCAATATGGTCATATTACGTACGATAACTTGAGTCTTAAGTACTGTGAGCTAAATATATTTTCTAACAGATTCTGAGTAAAACACATGTCATTATGTTTCCTCCTGCGTGATAATGTGTCTACATTAGAGATTTCCAGTAATCTATCATAGTCATAAATCATCATTAAAGTAATATAATTTTAGATAATGAAATAATCTCATAAACTTTCTTGAATGTTTTAAGTATTCTTGCCTTATTTCGAGATACTAGATCAAATTAGTGAGGCTACTGAAGTTAATTCCTAATCAGTTTCGCAAAACCCTATAATATCAGACGTTTAAACTAGTCTATTTCGTAAATTTATACAATTTTACAAAATTCACACTATTTTCAAAATATGATTTTGAACCAAGAATAAGTCCAAGATGTAATTGATTTCTTGATTAAGTTATCTAGTTTATAATTGATTGCTAGATACTTCACTTGTTCCTGAAAAAGCACAGATTTACGTTTATCATGATTTATTTTTCCTCAGTTTGAATTGAAGACTTGAAGTATCACACTAAGTGCCATTTTCCCACTTACAAGAAAAATCAGTTTTTAAACTTCCATATAAAACAACAATTCTCGCCATTTATAAATACCCAATAGAAGGACTAAAGAATGTGTTTGGCCTTTGATTCTTATTTATGTTATATGTCTAACAACATATATTGTTATTCCTGTAAAAACGCAATTTTTTACAAAAAAAATGGTACTTAGTACCTTATATACTTCAAGTCTTTAATTATATTTATGGTCTTTAGGCATATTTGATTTAGACCAGGATACAAGAGGGGAAAAGAATGTGAGAGGAAGTTAGGGTCTAGCTCGAATATACCGTCTCGGCATTAGCCTGGTGTGACTAAGAAAAACTTTGAAAAAAATCTTTGATTGCTGGGCGATAAAGCTCAAATACAGTACACGATCTTTTGAATTAAAAATAAACTCTCCTCCAATTAAACTATTGTCGCTTGGGCATTCCATTTGAATTGACCAACAAAATAAACAAAGCAAATGTTCCTTAAGTTATGTACAGTCATCACTGTTTCTCACTTCTTTAAACAACTGGACGTCTGCATATAATTTATTACATATTTTTTTATTTGTTGATTCATTAAACATGTTTAGTGATATTGTTTTTTTTTCAAGTAGGTTTCTATTTTAACCTTGTTTTATTCTACATAAATTAGCAAAAGATGTGTAGAATTGTAATTTTAATCTGCAGGAGTTTTAATTGTAATACCTTATTCCAAGTAATCTCTCTGATAAGCAAGCTTCTAAGATTTTTTTCTATATTTTTTTAGATTCTCTAAGTACCGATACTGATCTTGTGTTGGCGAATGCTGTCTTTTTCAAAGGCAAATGGAATTTTCCATTCTATGCTAAACATACAACCAAAGAAAACTTTTATCCCAAGGGCTATAAAAGCGCTCCAGTTAACATTCAAATGATGCACCAAGAACATGATTACAAGTATGGTAACATCCCTGACATGAAATGCCAAGCATTGGTGCTACCTTACCATGTAAGTATCACTCGCTTCAGTATGAAGATTGTATACGTATTTGCGTATAATATGCACAATATATCCCCATGTATGATTCAGCTATTCACGTAGCTAGTAATAGATGGAAGATGTGAGAGGTATCACGTTGATAAATAGTGGGTACAATTATCTAGAAAACGAGTAAAGAATTAGGGAAGATTAATGGAAATGTATGGAAAGAAACTGGTAAATGAAGATAAAGTGACTAGCTTGTTGGATATTCTAGAGAAGGAGTTTTAGAAACAAACCAAATAAAACACGCTAAACAAAAATAAATAAAAAATTCTCTGAACGTTTAAGCACAGAATATTTTTCCCTTAATAATTACCAATTCTCATTGGTAAATGAAATTTTCCAAAGATTACAGATATTCGGTTAGGAGACGATGGAGTAGTGAGATGAAAATAAGGGTCGAAATTAGTGTATCTGGTAGTTTACACGTGGAAAGTATGGAATATAATTTTAGCGGTGATAACGGTCTACCACATTTCCCCCAATCCTACCTGTAGAAGAACAGAATATTAGAGTATGTACCCTAAAGCAATCAGTGAGCAAGATTTTAATTTGTTTAGCGTTGTTGAGTGGAAATGGTTGAACAGTGCGTGAATATTAGCATAGTTTTAGAATTGAATATTGATTAATAAATGGATATAATTTGCTGAGCAGCAGCTGAGTGTGAGTTTGCGCCCAGTATTCACAAATCCTACGTGAGGTTTTTCCCTGGTTTCCCCTCAGTCGTACCAGGCAATTGATGGAATGGTACTTTGAATAAGACTAGGGTCTATTTCTTCCCTTCGTTATCGATAATATCCTATGTAAAAGGACCTTTGAGCTGAATTAGGAGCTTTTTACATTTTTGATGTCCAGGATGGCATATGTATGACCTCAGTCCGTTTTAATTCTGTGATATACCTGCCTTTCACAAGCATAAATTCGGGGAAAGATGCGGAGCAAGTTAAGAATTTCATGGTATCATTCAATCATATACCTGGGGACACTAATGGTAAAATAATTTAAAAAATAGGATTACTACTCTGAGCATGGAACCTATCCCTCTCCAGCGTTGATACATAAAGAGTGACATTTGCTGCAATTGTATATGTTTGCGGGGATATTATGAATTTATCTTGCTTCACACTCCACTGAATATTCGTGCGGCACGCCGAATTAATAACACTACTTTCCAGTGAAAGCACTTATACAAGTATTATTCACATTAAAACAAGGAAAACGTCCCTGAAATAATAGTGCAAACTTCGGGAGGAGATTATTAAAATCAAAACAAAAAAAATCTTTGAAGAAATTTCGAGAGATGCGTATAGGTTTGGAACTACAGGCGCTCAAAGTTTAACGGTATCGTCACAAATGACGTCATATTTCAACACATACTGACGTAAGTGGTATGGGTTTAGGAAATTACAATAGAAGTAGTACCCGATACATCAATTTAAGCAATGTTTATAATTGAGGGAGAGCCACATAGACAAGTTTTTATAGAGTGTCCACGTAGACAATGTAAGGATTTTATTGTCAAGGAAATAAATGGTTTAATAGGGCATAGAAATCCTCTTTAAGCTGGATTTTCCGATCATAAAAAGAGCTTAAATACGTGCATTGTTCACGTATTCTTCAATTATTCTTCTTACTGCTTCAATTGTCTTTGCTAAGCTGTTTACATCATTATATGTCGAGCTATGACGTCATTTCTGGCGATGTCGCCTTAACTTTGAGCTCGTATGACTCCATGACTTGAAATTTTATCACAGGAACGTTTTCCTTGTTTTAATGTGAGTAATCACCTCCCAAAGCTTGTGCTATAATTTCTGAGATACACCGTTTAGCTTACAGCCTACTTTTAGCATTTTTCTTTGCAACGTTACAAAATTTCCGCGCTTTATTGACTAAAATTTTTCGTTGCGAGATACAACTTCGTACCATTCTTTCCATAATTTTTTCCCCATCAACACCATATATGGTCCTTTACCGTGCGAAATATGGTAAACAAAGTCCATATAACTTTGTTCAGGTGATATTCCAAACTATCATCAAACTGTAGCGGTTCTTGAACTACCCAGTTGCACCATTGGAACACACATGAAGAATTTTATATTTGTGTTGATCTTTCTGCAATATGTATTCTCCAGATAACTTTATTGTGCACGAGTACAGAAATTTATTTTATCATGCTTTAAGTCATTACTCGGAATAACGTAACTCCTGTTGTTAGATCCAGAGGGCGGCTTACGACTGTTGAATATGTGCATCACTGTTTCATCCTCTTCAAAATTTGATCGTTGTTTCTGACTACGTGAAGTTGTGTTTTAGCAATGAATGCATTACACCTCATTTCAGTTAGTTATCTTGACAATTCCTCAAATGCATCAAGTAAACTCATTTTTGTGAGAACTTTCATATTTGCATTGTTTTATTGGTAGAATTCGGTGATTTCTTCAGTTGAGGTATCCCGAATAAATTAATCAATAAACTATAAGTTTTATTTAACATCTGCATGAATGTAACATTCACATAACACTGACTTGGGACTCCGGCACACAAAGATATAGTAATGAATGCTATATGTGATGTCATAATCTTTGACGGGGTTCCAAATACATTTTTTTAAAACGACATCAGCAAATATTCTGATCTGCATCATTGGATAAACGTATCTAATTAGAGAGCAGAAAACGTTGTGGGTCTACTTGTGCGCAGGGAATGGAAGACACTTTATTAGTGAAGAGAACCTGTGCACTTTTCTTGGTAATTTTTGGGAGTCTTCTTTACACTATTTACCATATAATTGTGGTGTAAAAAATGTTGAACGTGATGAAGGTGGGTCTACATGAATTTCTTCTCCCTACTCGTTCATTGTATTCTTTCTTTTCTCGTATATGCTTATGTGTGCCTTGTTGTAACCCGATTGAATCCTCGTCTGTGGTCTCTGGCATTTTTCTTTATTGCTGCTTTTCTTCTCTTTCGTTACTTTGTAATCTATGCTCTTTTTCTTTGTGCTGCTTAATTTGCCGTTTTCCAGCGTTTCTACATAAAAACAGAGTATGACTATTTTACGTCAGCGAGTCCAAAATACGTTTGTTGGGATAATGTGGAGTAATGTTATTTATTACATCCATTATTTGAAGATACATATTCATAAATCTTCTCAGCATCCTAGAATACAGTAGATTAATACAGGACTCACTTACATTTATAGTTCATGCTTAAAAATTAGTTTCCAGAAGACCTGGACAAAGAAACATAATAACATGGTAAAGCTGATTTATCGATGTTTTCAGATTGGTTTGATGAGAAGAGAGCTACAAAATAAAATCAAGAATATCAAGAGCTTACAGTAGAATATATACAAACCCATTCAATCCTATTAATTATTTTAAAAATTAAGTGCCAATACTATTCCTAAAATAGTTGTAGAATATAGTACTTGTAAATTTGTTGCAACCTACGCGGAATTGTCCTTCGCTGTTTTGTAATGTTCGATTCATTATGGTTGGTAATTTTTACATACATTTGTTCTGACGTAAAGATGAACGTTCGATACAAACAAGTACAATGTATATTAACGCACGTCGATGATAGTCTGTGAGAATTTCCTTGTGATAGTAGCAACAACTTTCAATGGACATGACATTGTTCCGTGGTCTATACTATCTATAGGCTAGGGTGTTACGTCCGTTACGCTTTTTTCTCAGTTGTTATATTACTTTCCGGTGGTTTGGCTGCAATAACTTATTACACTTGACAATCATTAGAAGTTAGTTAACTATTGTAGAAAAGTAGCCACTGGTTTAGAAACAGCGCTAATTTTTTGGTAATTTCGTAACGGAAGTAACAAGATAAACTACCTTCAAAATATTCATTGAAATATGCATACTTACGGAATATTTTAAATTTATTTGTCTGCAGAACTATTTGTTAGACTCATTTAATATACTTCATATAGCAAATTCTTTCAAAACCTTGCGCTGATGGTGGTGTCCAGCATGAATACGGTAAAAATATGCACAACAACTTAACTCCGAGATGTGTTAAACAAACATCATGGCAGCCGCATGTAACTCAGGGCTGAAAACAATATGTTTCTGGGATATTGGATACTTGTGTGTGCGAAACACGATATCACTTAAAACAAAAACAAAACAATTAAAAACGGATTTTTTAAAACTACACGCTTTTCTAAGCAAAGGAAAATGAACCAAAAAGTAAAAAAAATAATAATTTTATAAATCGGAAAATAAAAGCGTTGGTGCTCTTAGATATTATGATATTATGATTTTATGTTAAGGTAAGCAAGAGCACCCACGCTTTTATTTTGCGATTCATATATTTTTTTTTTTTTTTACATTTTAGTTTATTTTTCTTTGCTTAAAAAAGCTTGATATTTTAAAAATCCTTTTTTTTTTATTTTAATTTTTCTATATTAAGAGGTTCGCACACCCAAATGCTAAAGTGTTCTGCAACCAGTAAAAATCCAACATCGTTGCAGGCTAGTATTTATTTTAGGATAAAGAAGTCCATATTAAATAATTATTTTTTTAATTAATTACAGTTATCTGGATTATTCTGTCGTATATCTAATGATTGAATATTGTATTGTCATCGGAAGCAAGTAAGTTTACAAAATTTTAAAGAAATCGGATGGTGGAAACTGATAAAACATGATTTCAGAGTAAGTTGATGAAAAGCGTGTAATAAGTTTCATTTCGTCGTGACAATGCCCACTTTTCTCTGGAATGCACCATATCAAAATTTAAAACAGTTACGAACCTGTAACGAAACAAATTTTGTTTAATTCGTACTGACTGGTGTTAATGAGCAGTCTCCAAATGCATAAAATTTGCTTACAGCATTTGTTTAGTCTTCAGCGCATAATAAAGTTAACAGTTTTGTTTAGCTTTAAAATTAATTTTTTAACAAGTAATTACGGTTGCTCTAAGTAAACTACTTCGTGCTGAAATCAGCCTGAAATTTAGAAGGGATTCAATGTTTCATCCACATTTCTATATAAACGCATGAGCACAAATTCCAAAATTTTATTTTGTGTTAACAAATTACCAGAAAATCTGTGCCATAAAGTTATTCCTTACAAAATTATTACCTACAAATGCTTTCTCAAGTAATGCGTAAACAGTCTCTTATTGAAAATGTCCGATATATGGACTAAAATATCAGAACGGTCACTTGCAAGAATTAAGAAGTTTCGAACCAAGAAACCCCAAAATATTTTGAGTAGAAATTTCGAACCAAGAATCCCCAAAATATTTTGAGTAGAAATTTCCACTTTTAAACTTAACGAATTAAGCCAAAGCAATAGAGAAAATATTGGCACTTATTGCAAATTGAAAATTGTCAATGCATTGAAATTTCAGAATAATCAGCTGTCAAAAAACACGTGAATTTTGAGCTCAATATTTTACGTAATCACATACCACCAGGAAGTTACAAGTCTGTACATAAAAGCTCCTACCTTAGACAGTATTCACGTTTTTCAAGTCTATATATTGAAAATTTTTAATCGGCGGCTATGTTTATTTCCTTGTTGAGAAAAACCGATAATTTTGTAAGACATCTTTTGTTCACACATTTTCTAGTGGCGTGTTAATACATAATAAAAATTTGAGTCTTAGAATTCATATCTTCATGTAAAAATATGGACAAGATTTTTTTAAAACATTTCGAAATTCTTCAACTAAATACTTGATTTCAAAACGAGGTAATTTACTTTAGACTTTAGAGCAATCATAATAACTTGATAACTTTATTTTGTGCTAAATAAAGCATATTTTGTTTCAGGTTTCAGTCTGTTTTAGTTTTTAGATATTGAAATTTCCATCAACGAATAAAAAAAACTCATTTTTTTAAAACCTGGTAAACAAAGATTTTTTTTTTAATAGAATATTTCTAACACCCTTTGACATGTAGGAGCTTATGCACAAAGAATGAAAATTTTACACAACTGTCACGCAACCATATTGAGTGATTTCACGTGGAATGACTCATATGTATGCAAAACCATATGATGCGAATGTGTGTCTGCATATTAGTACCTAACTTTTCGAATAAAAGTGTGTTTTTTAATTCCCAATTGAAATCTGGAATGCTTGGAAATATTCATGCTAACAAAAGACTAGAAATGCTGTACTCTGGACTCAATACACAATCACTTCCTAAAATTAAAATATTAAAAAAATTAGGCTGACATAAAAGTCTTGTGCTCTAGAAGTTACAACGAAAAGATAGGTTTTTAAATTGTGCTTATTATATAGTTCTGAATCATCTTCTTTGTTCGTTTCAGATAACTATGATTTCAGATTTATATTTTTAGAGGTTTCGTAATGATTTTAATGAATTTTAGGAATTTAGACTTCACAGCTCAAAATAACATTCACTTTTTCATATATTAAATATGATCTACAAAATTTTATTTCAGAATGCCAAATTCTACATGTTGATCCTGCTCCCATATAGGAATTCCACAGTTGAAAATGTGATATCTAAATTTACGTCCATGAAAGACATATTGTTCAAAATGCGCGAAGAAAGAGTCTACGTGTCACTGCCACGATTCAAGATTACAAGTGATCTGAAATTAAACAAACCATTACGTGAGGTAAGCTGACTGAATCATATTGTTCAGTAGAGTACTTATTACTGAGGTAGATAAAATAACTTTTGTACTTGAAGTCTAAATCTAGATAAAAGTGTTAGTAAACCAAAATAACTGTCAAATCCGTAGTATTTTTCAGTAATTTAAAGAGAAATAATCTACTTTCATTCACTTTGATGTTGCTTTCCTCTCTCTTTTACTTTTAAACTTTAATCCTGATTCTTCCTTTGACCAATAATCTTTCGAGTTTTTCAATATAGTGATGATGCTACTCCAAACAAAGTCAAATAGGCATTTAAGCATATGCTAGGACCACAGCACCTATGCAACTGACTATTCTCTAACAGTGTAACACTAAAAGGAGATATTAGATTCAAACTTGATTTTTTTAAAAAATAAGAAATAACTTCTTTCTAGAAACGTTTACGAAAACCGTAGTAACAGTATTTCAGTTAATTTAATCAAGCTCCATCAAGTGAATGAAAAGACAAAGTTAAAAGCTTAAATTAAAATTACCACAAGTAGGAGTAACATGAAGGTTAAAGGAATGTCATTTTTCTTCTATCAATCTTTCTTAACCTTTCTCTGATCCTTCCTAATGGCACTTTTAATGTATTTTACTTTCTCCTTTCCCTCATCTGATGATGCTTAACGGGATTAAGTGAAATATTGTTACTTTAATCAACGATTCCAGTTAGGACTCTTTGTCATTGGTTGGAAAGTATTACATGTTGATTTGGCATTGCATAGTAAATCTGAATTATATTCTTTGTGAAATGCATTGGAGAAATATTGCTCAATTTAATAGAAATTAGTATATTTTAATCTTAATTTCCATTTTGATCACATACACATACACACACAAAAATACAATTCAAATAGTATTGCTCCAACAATAGTATTTCAAGCAAAATGTATATTACTTAACCATGTAATTAATAAAATTTCTATTCTTAAGCTTGGTGTGCGAAACGTATTTACTAACGGCGCAGACTTATCAGGAATTTCTGGTGCATCGAATTTGATGGTATCCTACGTGATTCAGAAGGCAGTAATAGAAGTCAATGAAGTGGGTACGAAAGCTGCTGCTGTTACAAGTTTGTGTAAGTTTTCCTTTTTGTTTTCAAGAAATCAAAGTGTCTATCAAGAAGATAGTAATTCTCATCTTCATGTTTACAATGAAACTTCTCAATGTATAGTACTTTAGAAACTCCAATTCGTAAAACTGAATCATACAGTAGTGATTATAACAAGTTAAGTTTTGATAGAATGAAGACAATAACTGTAATTAATCTATTTCGATTTGGGAAGGCGTTTCTAAGAAATTCAATCATAAATTCTGATTTTCAACAACTTCGTGCTCTCACTAGAATATCCCCTTCATTTAACGCGTGAATAGAATGATAAAAATTATTTTAAAATACACTGTGAAATGAATTTTAATTTTATTTATTTATAGAGCGTAGTTTTTGAGCTAAAGGAGCCCAAAGTTAAGGTGGCATTATCCAAGTGACGTAACATCTAGAGAAATGAATAATATAATAAAATGGCAGTCGAAGTTTTATCCGAAGAAGGGGTTTGACCGAACTTTGACAGACGAGTGCAATTGTTTCATATGCTTTTCTACTGCGTTGTCAATGTCATCACAATGATAGGCTCTAGTGGCGAATTTCACGTTACGTGCACTATTGTAAACATACATTCCTAATATAATTAATACAACTTTGACATTTTCTAAGCTGACACTTTATCTTTTGTCAAGATTGTAGCTTGTGAAAATGCCTCACTAAATTTGAGAGCTTGTAACTCCGAAAGTATGTATGAGAGATTAACATAATCAATTTATATCCTTGTAGGTAATTTATTCTTGAAATACTGCCGTGTATATTTAAAGTTCTGTATACTATATATACGTTAGAAACTTTAATTCTGTAAAAGATGAGTCTAGGTATTTACTCTCATAAATCTTTCACTACTGATTTTCCATGACTTTCTAAATTTACATTTTTTCTTCATCAGCACTTTTACCTCCTTAATATTGAATGCAACTTATCCATTTCTACTCACTGATCAATACCAGAAGTTTTTCGATTTCAGCATAAAATAATTTAGTAATGCATTTACTACCCAATGTGGAATCTGACGTCTTGTGCTTCGCTACTGGGTCATTCTGAAATTTTTGGTCAATTCATTACGTCGTTTAAAAAAAATGTATGTTAAAATTAAAGTTATTTTTATAATATTAATCTTTATATTACATGTAGATAATAATAATAATAATAATAATAATATCGATAAATGAACTTAATATTATTTGTAATTGTTATTTGATTATATGAAACAAGGATAATTATAATTATTAAACAATCATAACCATAACCGTTCTGTGTGGAACGGGACGCAAAATGTTACTTAAATAGATGTTATTTCAAGATTCAACTTTTGTAAAACTGAAGCCTACATTAATTTCTTTACAATATAGATTATTTAAATAAATTTAAAATGCCAATGGATGCGATGTTAAATAATTTACTCTTTACTAAAAGTTTCAAATCGTTCATACTGAAAAAATGTAACGTGTAGATGTAAAAGGTAAGAATTTTTACGTTTAAAATTACCTCTTAGCATTTTAATACAAGTTTAAGTTTCTGTTACCATTAATATAAAAAAACACTACTTTCTCCGTTCCAATATATATAGTAGTCACATTTACTGAACGAGCATACTCGTTCAGGAAACGAAAGGTGAGAACAAGATATGCAAGCTGTGTTGAATAGGAGAAGGACTCGAAGCGTATGACAGACATTTCCATGAAACTGTGAATAATAGGCACGGTGTCATGTGGGGTTCATATAGCCTTGGGAGTTCAGAAAGTTCCGTCGGCATGTACAGTGTCTATTTGACGACTCGTAAGTTGTAGAATGAAAAAGTCGAGCCCTCTGTCTATTTGAGTGGTTATTGCGAATGTTGCGACGAGCGAAGAATATTGAAGATAATAGCGCCGATATAATCATGGTCACCTGCTTCGTGTAAGTAATAAGTGTGCCTTTGCATTTTGAATTTATATTTATTTTTAACCTTTGAGCATCTGTGGCTCAAGCCGAATAATGATGTCTTGCCATATGTGTGACAAAGGACGTTGTTGTGAAATATGCTATCAGAAAAAGGTTTATTGAGAGCATGGGAATGAGATTAGATCTTCTTAATGAGTAGAGCCATTGTTACAGATACTTTCATTAATATAAAATGGAACGTTGGTAGGAAGAAGAAAGCCAGACCACGCGAGACTGCAGGCAATCCCACTATGTAGACAAGAAATGTTAGATCTTTGACTTTCGCGTTAGGTGTAAAAGCAATCAACGATACACCGCCGAATCTACGAAAATGACGTACAACTACATTTCTCGAAACCAGTATTGACCGAAATAAGTGAAAATAAATGCTTTCGATTTTGTGTGACAATGCTGGATCCAAAAGCTCCCATACGTCAAGCAAGATTTCAGCACATGTTTGATCGAATCCATATTGATGAAATTGGTTCTACTTGACAAAAGAAACAGGGAAGTTTTATCTTGCAGCAGACAATGCACACTGAATATGCCACAACAAGCGCTTGGTTGGGAAAGTGATGTTTTAGCGTTGGTGGCATACGCTCTGGCGTGGTGCAATGCGTACCTTGTACTTTGAGGATAAAATAGGTTTTTCAATTCATTTATCAAAAGCCACCACAACGGTGGCAAGAATAGGCCTAAGGATACAACGGTCTTACCACCTATGACATTTGCCACACAACAGGAATATCAGCGAATGATGATTCAGAAAGTGCTACCAGATATCATTAAGTTTATGCCTGCATGTTTATATAGTGCCATGGAGGTGACATATTCACAAATTTTACAATGCCTTTACGAAGCTTGTAATTCTCTCGCCACATGCTTTCGTTTTTGAGTTCTATTTCTCAATTTATACTTAATGACACAGTAACTATTTTTCAAACTAAGTTTTGAAAAAAATTACAAAAGCCATGGAAATGACAATTAATTAAAGAATGCATCCGTAATTTAAATGCCTTTGATCAATAAAAAGAATATATAAACTTTCATCAATATTGATCTTATGTCAAAATAAACAGAAACTTCTTTGTGTAGAGTAGTATTGTGCTGCTGTCTGGTGGATTTTTAAGAAAGCTTTTAATGTATTCCATGAAGGTTACAAATTTACCTGTAGACCATCTTTAAACTGTTATACAGAAAAATGAAAGTAACTTAGGCTTTCCTTTCCCTACTATTTTTAAGTTTTTACAAACTAACACCCAACAAAAATTAAAATTAATGCATTAATGCAATACCATAAACGGTCGTTGTGGACAAACCATAGAGGTGACATTTCTAGGCTTGTAATGTGTTTTTAAGAATAAATAAATAAATGCTTTAAATGAATTGATTGCATGGTGGCAAGTAAACATACTTTATCCTCTATATGCTTCAATGCTCAAAATTTTTTTCAGAAATCCTTAGTTTAATTCATAAGTTACTCAAATTGCCCCAAAATTTCAGAATGACCCTACTACGTGAAGCTGGATATAATCTTATATTGCTCTTGTTGAAGTTTGAAATACAATAATGTGGAATGTGTTTTGCAGTATTTGTATTTTTTTTTAATTTTTTTTCACTGCCTAGCAGTCTTGGAGGGGATTATTCAAGAAAACATTATATAAGTTACTTTACTTGCTAGCTGCTTGTTACCTTATTTCGGCAGACAAAGTAATCAGTAACAGGATACGAAAAGTAACTTTCAGTTGCTATCATTTCTATATTCCAGACAAAAAACGTACACATTTGAATCATTCATTTTGTGATATGAATATGCAGATTTTTTTGACAAGGTTCCATCACAATTCATACATGAAAATTACTTCATAAACTTACTTAGTATAAAATAAACAAATCAAAAGAGTCACTTTTTTCTTAATGGATATTGACAGATTGTAGCGGATTTAGTTGCAAAACCGATCAAGCATGGATTTTTCTCAAATCTTTCCTCCTTTCCTCGTTTATACTTTACTACATAGAACAGTTCTGTGTAATTTTCTTTTAAGCAATATAATTCTTTGCAATAATTCTTTTGTACTTGATCGTCTGTTATACTTAAAAATTTAGAGTACTACCATATAACTCCTATCACCTCAAAGTAAGGTAAGGTGTGAGGGTGATCGAGCACCATGTCTTACAAGCAGGATTGAAAAAAATCATGATTTGTTTTTCAAAAAATCCATATTTTTGCCAGATTTTTAAATTTAAATCATTTTTTTTATTTAAATAGCTTGCATTATTGAAAAAGTTACTAAGTTAGTTTTTCCTTTTCAAGCATCTTAACCAGTAAAAACTAAAGTAAAATTCACAAATAGATTGTGTTCGCTACGGAAGATGGCCATGAAAAATAGGCAATTACTACAAATTTAATAATTTTGAAAAGGAAGTAAGATAAGAGTTACTTACTTATAGCATATTTGATAAAGGGAAGTTAACATGTAGGAAACTTCTACGTTAATTTCGTCGATACACGATGAATGAAGTGGTTTCAAGGGGCAAACACAGTCATTAAGTTCTATAAAGAAACAATTGAAGACGTGATTCGGGAAAAGGCTTAAGTCCATGAAATGATTTTTTTTTCAGGAGACACAAAAAACGTTGTAACGTACCGTGGAAGTTAGCAAAATTACTTGTCTGTTGAATAAATGTCATTGTGTTCTCAACACAGATGAGAATTTTGCAAATTGTACTACATCCATGTTGTAAAATTAATTGTTGAAAATCAATTTTTGGGCCCTTCTCCGAATAATAATTCCCTATTTGAATTCCAACTTTGCATTTTAAACACATCAGGACTGTTTTGAAATAAAAATGCAAAAATTCAAACAAGACTGGTATAACCTGTAATGGTAGCCACTCAAAACTAACAGACAGCAGTGACATCTGGTAGTACCCAACACAAATCATTGTTCACAACATCTCTACACACTTCTAAGATTACACGTAATGTAAGTGTAACCTTACAAAGCTGGAACTCTGTAAAATTCGATTAAATTGCAGTTTGAATTTAATAACATCGCTTTTATAACATCGCTTGTCTGACGTAATAGTGGATCTCAAAACCCGGCTGTAGATCAGTTGGAAGAGCGTTTCCGTAGCATTCGAAAGATCCTGGATTCGACACCAGCGGCCGACCACTCTCAGTTTTTCCCGTTTTTTCTAAGTCACACCAGGCAAATGTCTTGATGGTACCTTGAACTTATGCTCTGGCCGACTCCTTCCCCATCTTTTTCCCTACCCTATCTTGGTCTGAGTCATAGATGCCTAAAGGGCATAAGTAAAATTCAAAATTCAGTTCTCAACATTCTATAGTGCCCATTTCATGAATTAGTTTGCTCATTTTGTTTGGGTTATTTAATTTATATTGTATGGATTCAACAGACAACTATGGTTTAAGTACATCACAAGTCTGGAATTTCGTGACAAATATCACAAATATGGAACTTGGGCCACTTTCCAAGTCACACATATCAGCAGCTATATAAAGCACCAAAATAATAAGAAAAAAATATTAGAATCGATAAAATGTGAACTTAGGCCCTTTTCCGAATCAGGTCTTCAATTTACAATGTTTCTACATATCTTTTTTCCTTCTAAAATGACGTCTACGTGTTTTTTAATTCCTAAGCGATTGCAAATTTCATAATTGCAATTGGCTCTTTCTCCAGTCTACATCTTCCTAACGAAATCTTAAATTCCCTCAAAATTGTACTATCAATTAGGGAACATCCCATTACAATATTCAATGAAAGTTATTTTGGAGCCATGGTCGTTCAGTGTTAGAGAACTCACCTTTGGTCCGTGGGGTCCCCGATTCGATCCCGGCTAGTGCCATGTAGCTTTGTGGTAAACAAAAACCGTGTCCGTGTTTTTTTAGCGTTCTTTCGTTTCCTCCCACTTACTTCATTCCACCAATACTCCCATTATCATCCATTCGGTACGATCCAAAGTATTCTAAGATAAAATTCAATTAAGTGAGAGCTATATAATGCAGTCAAATTAATAGTGGTTGCGCAGTTTGGCATTTCCATCCTTCAACATACACATAGGTAAACGCCGGTCGGGTAGCCGTGCGGTCTATGGCGGTGGACCAACGACTCGAAGGTCCCGGGTTCGAGTCCCGGCAGGTACATGGGTGTGGATTTTAATAGCTAAGGGGCAAATCATGACGGGCCGAAGTCCAAAGTTACAAGACTGGCCCATACAAAAATAAAGTTTACCAAAGTTTTTACATAGGTAAACTTTATACTTCCATTATGTATAAATTGTTTTTGAGCAATTTGTTAAGAAATCAAATAATTTGATACAAATACAAATACACAAAGTAGGTAATGTTACGAAACAACAATGTTTGTTTTGTATACAAAAACGATTTTGTTTTCTGTGTGTTCGTTTCCATATATATTACAAAAAATAAACATATTTGTAATACAAATTGTAAACTTACAATGTGAATTGTGTTCCTATGTTCGTTTCTAAAAATTTATCTATTTTAAATGAACCAATCAAATAGTTTGTTAAAATTTTAGAACGATCGCTCTGGTTTTGGTTTACATCATAAGAGCATTTCATCACATAAGGACTAAAAGGTAAATTTCAAGCTTACATATAATTCAAACCACAGAATGAAAAAATAGTGCACTTTTTTCTACATTCTTTAAAATGTTGATTTAAATCATTGATTTTTTTTAAAAAAGTACCCGATTTAAACCATGATTTAACTCACTTTGATTTAAATCAATCAACTTTGCTTACAAGCGTCCAGGTTTTAATTTTATTTTTTGGGCATACTCATAGCTGCGTCAGTACATTTTTCTAGTGTGTAAATTCCAGAACTTTCATGTTAGTAACAGGTCTAATAATTGCCATACAACTTTATTCTACTCTGAAATATTGAGACAAGGTTTTAGCTCTTAGTTTATCTTGATTTCACAAAACATGGATACAGTTTAAATTAGAAGGGAAATTATGGTAACTCGAACGAAACTGAAAATTAATAAAACTATTTGATACCTAGCAAACAATAAATAAGAAATACATTCTACGATGATCTGTGTGTTCGTTTTTAATAAAGCATGGTTAAAAAAAAAACCACTGGCGTAACAAGCCTATAGGTCCTGAGCCTGAACCAACGATATCTGTCCGTGTTTGGTGGAACTACGTCCACCTGAGTAACGGCTGTGTGGTCAGCACTGCTCGTACCTAACAACGAACAGGCGTATCAGTACTCTGGGATATTTTATCCGAAAGAAATTGTCATTTGCTACTTTTGCACAGATTAAGTCCAGAGATGAGAGTTATTTTAAATTACTTCTAACCCTTTTCCTTTTTTAAACTTATATTTCTGTGCTTAACAGTTATTTTAAGCATGTCACATGTTAGAGGAATAACATTCCTCGGCAAGCACTTCCGGTGGCAGGGAAGAGAGAACTAGCAATGAAGTCCCTTGTCCAGGAACCATGTCAGCATTTGCCTGGTTAAACTAAGGAAAACTCTTAAAGTCAGTTTGTTCAGTTGCAGAACGTGCTGAACCTTCAAGCCTCTCTGAAGTCAGCGATCATAATTATTGGATGATGGGTGTTGGGTTCATTTATATTGAAGAATGAACAGCTAGGGATTGATTGTCTCAAAATCTGCAATACATTATCTGTCTTTGATTTTAATATTTCGTACGCCATAGTCAATATTTGGGATGGTTCCTATTAGAAGATTAGGTAGGTTTATTATGCAGAGTTCTTGGCGATTTCGTTGCAAATTCCGTACTTTCTCCAGCTTCTTTCAACGACTTTTGTCCCCTTCAAACACTGTTTTACTGCATTAATCTTGAATACATCTATTCACTAGTAACAAAAATTTCGAAACTAAATTATTATAGTTTCCTGTATTTCGAATTTTTCAATATTAGTGACGAATAATAAAAATAAATCCTTAAATAATTACTGTAAGTTTGTTTGTTTGACCGTTGGGAAATGTGTGTTAGTCTAATTCTTCGTAATGTTCTTTCTCTTTGCAGGGAGTACACGGGCATACTTCATTAAAAGCAGACAAGATTTCAAAATTAACAGACCATTCGTGACAATTATTGCTGAGAATACCACTGATGTTGTATTATTTTCTAGCGTGTTTAAAAGTCCTTAACCGAAGATTAAGGATTTACACCCTTGGTCCTTAACCAACATGCTTTATCGTAAATCAAATTATTACAAATTTACTACAGTGTTTACTTCATCGACCATGATAATATCATCATAGAAGAAGTAATCTTCAAGCAACATACATCTTAGAATTTATTTTTACCTTGTGAATTACTGGATTAAAGATTCCCAGTTAATTTTACTAGTCATTTTAGATATGAAATAAAATATTTAAGATGTTTAGATTGGCTACAACGTTTAGATTGGCTACATCCAGTATATATTAACCTTGATCATCTGCCCTCAATTAGTTCTACCAAGAGCAATGTATTTTTAAGGTAATCAAGTCTTCATTCCTCCAGATCTTTCCATTCTGTCCCGGTGTAAAATTTTTCGATATTTCTTTAGTATGCACCGAGTGCTATTGTTGGCACCCAACGATAAACGTTGGTACTGAAATTGCATATAGTTCGGTATTTCGGAACCAGCTCAATAACCTCTCTTTCTTCTAGAATAAATTTTGAGAAACAGTAGGTAATAATCTGGTCAACGTTATTTATATTATGGGCTCATAACACTCTCCGTCTGGCAGCTTTAAAGCATCTATTGAAAAACTTACAACTGTGTGTAATAAATTAAATATAGTAAATAACATTCCGGTATTTGTGATGGGGTCTTACACATTGATGTACTAAAAGAATCCTATGAAGCTAATTGCGTTGAAGATTGTATAAGTTCTTACAATTTAGAAGATATATATTTAAAAATATTTCTACAAAAGTTACTGATGATTCTGTTAGCTCAATTGATCACTGTATCACTAATTGCCAAATTACTGAAACTGTAGTATTAAATGGACATATGAAAAATTTCGGACTGGCTGTTAAAATTTCATATGTTAATAACAAAAATAGCTAAGAAAAGTACCAATATGATCGTGATTTTTCAGAAAATAACATCAATAGCTTGAAACTTAGTTTAAAAAATGAGAATTGCAAAGACGTCTTTATATGCCAGTTCTCTGAAGATAAATGGGAATCCTTTATAACTATATTAACATGGCATTTAAATGTGTGTTGCCCTGTTAAGAAATTAAAGGTTAAAAAAATCACACGTGAATAAGATTAAGCAGGACAAAACTAGTCTGAACTTAAAACAAAAAATGAATGACATGCATCTTAAATGTAAAGAAACGAAACACCAACATTCTAAGGAAATGTATAAACAATATGAAACTTTCTATAGGGCAAATGTAGCCAAACTAATGGCGGAAAATGTAACTAAAAAACATCTAACAATATATCAAGGAGTTCATGGTCTTATGTAAATAGTCTTAGAAACAACAAAATAGATGAAAAACCTATTAATATGAGGATTGAACATGATGGGAAGATCATTAATACACCAATTAATGAAGTATGTAGTGTTTAATGGAGTTAACTACAAATAATGTATCATTTGGCAGTACTGTGGCAATGGAAAATATTTGTAATATGGATAATAATTTTGAATTCCCTATACTCCAAATAGATCATATAAAGGTTTTAATTGATATCTTAAAAAATAAACATTCAGCTGTTTGGTATGAATTTTCTTCTTTTTTGCTAAAGGCGTGTAAATTGGAATTGGTACCTATATTGACACAATAAACTGTATCCTTATAGATGGAGTATTTGGTAGTATTCTTAAACTTTCAGAAATTAGCAGTGGAGGACCGTGCATATGCTTGCTCGGTTGTACAAACTACCATTAATATTTTTATTATTGAAATGTGTCGAAAACCTCCTTGTTTCTTATTTTTATAATTTTTTAACACACTGAACGCTCACTTAATTATTAGATCCACCCAAAAGACAGACAGAGAGAGAGACACACAGAGAGAGAGAGAGAGAGAGAGAGTATGTACTGTGTGGTTCCATCCCTCTCAGGCAGCAGCAACTCGCTTGTTTTCAGCTTCGTTTCCTTCAGGTTGCCAACCGAAAACGCTGAAGAACTTTTAGGCATCTCAGGGGATGAAAGGAGTGCAGAGAGTGCAGAAGGCTACGGGGAAGATCGTTGCTTCCACAAGACTCTATATGTTATCACATTTTGGGCAAACGAAGTGTCGCTGCTTTGTACTAGATAGACGGGCGCTCTTCGCGCTTGTAGAATTCTTGCATCTTGCCATGTGGACAATTTTCACTATCCGCTTCAGGAATAATTTCTCGCAACTACTTTCTTCTCTGGCGGTCAATTGAAAGGCAACCGTTTTACATTTTTAAATGAAAGAGTATTCCAAGTTGGAAAGTGTAGGATAAAATATATCTGCTCGAAAGTCCTCCTTAGAATTATTTCTCTGGAAAAATGTCTGAAAATAAGAATTCTAATTCTTGATTCTTTCGCTTCGGTTATTCTGAAATGTACCCGATACTTTAAATCAGCCTGCCGGCTATTCTGAGTAAAGATTATCCAAATTCTCTCAGCCCAATCCGGTACATGTCCAAGTAGTACGTAATTCTGATTAAGTAAAAGAAACTCAGAAACGTATGAGAACTTTAGGCTGTATAATTTTCAATTTTACACCTTTTCTAAAACTAGAGAAAGGATGAAAAGTTAAGCAAAATATGTAATAGCACTCACTCACCGAGTAGCCGTAAATTAGTTGATAGAGTATTAGCTTCGTTTTCGTGAGGTCGTTGGTTTGATCCCGACTGAAGGTTTTCCAGGAGTTTTCCCGTCACACCAGAAAAATGCCGAGATGGTATCTTCAACTTAGGACCTAGCCGACCGACCCCTTTTCGCATTCTTTCCCCTACCCTACCCAGCCCTGTGTTGTTATTGTTATTCAATAATAATATATTGCGAAAGATGTTGTAACATTTTGTGCACTACCCAAGGTCCAGACTGGCGAGCCACTGGTAATTAGACCAATCCACAAAAAATGTACCAAAGAGAAAGTAGAGGTACAGACCAATATCGGTCACATCCACTTTTAGTAAACTGATCGAAAAAATTATTATTCAATATTTAGTAATACATCTCGCGGATAAAAATATTCTACGTGACTTGCAACACGGATTTAGAGCTGGTAGGGGTACGATAATAGCAGTGACATAATTTTACCATAAGTATTAGATAAAATGGATGAAGGATGTAAGATTGCGGGCTTGTATCTTGACCTTTCTAAGGCTTTTGACAGACGACATCATGAAATTCTGTTGTCAAAATGAAATAAATATGTTGTCATGGGAAAATTATACAATATTTTAGAGTCGTATTTAATGGATAGGGAACAATGTACTGAGATAATAGGTAAAGAAAATAATGTAATAAAAAGAACGCGGTCACGTAGAAAGGTTGGTTTAGGTATTCCACAAGGCTTAATCTTGGGCCCATTCTTATTTATATGTTATGTTAATGATTTTCCTTGTTCTGACAGATATCTTGTCACAATGTATACAGACACTTCCAGCTTACTGTGGTCTCATAACGTAAGAGATTTGGAAAGACAGATAGAGTTTTGGGCAGATATTCATGAATTATTTTTAGCAAAACAATCTAAAGATCAACACGGACAAAACTGAACTAGTTTATTTTGATCTGGCTGGAAACATAATCTCTATCACAGACCATAACAATTGCATTGATAGTAGTGATTCTTGCAAGTTTCTTGAGTTATATGTAAACAACAAATTTACTTGAAAATATCATATTGAACATGTTTGCACAAAATTAACTACAAATATTAACTTATGAAGGAGATTGTCTGATTATCTACCTACAGAAATATTAAAATCAGTATATTTTTGAGTGATTTATCCTTATTTGTCAGATGGTCTCTTACTCTGGAGTATAGCCTGTGGAAGTAATGTAAAAAGAGTTTTTGTTCTACAGAAAATGGCTATCAAAACAATTGTTAAAGAAAACAGGAAACATTCTTGTAAAGATTTAATTAAACAACATAATATTTTAACATTATATGCAATGTTTGAATATCAGGTAATAAATTTAGTAAAAGAAAAAGGACGATGAATTCACAGTATGAAATGAAGAAATTCACAATTCATTTACCAGAAGTAAAGAAAATATACACAGAAAAAGTAAGACTGGAAGCAACAATTATAAGTCCCTATATTCAGGGAACTTTATTTTAACATAATAAGTTACCTGCGTCAATAAAGAATTTAGAAAGTAAACAATTTAGCAATAACCTAAAAAGACTTCTGGTACAAAAGTGTCCATATGACCTCAATTTCGTTTTCACCAGTTTGAATATTGAAAATGTGTAGATTAGTATATATATAATACTTATCTAGTCAAATATATGTGTAATGCCTATGTAGACTATAAAATCAATTGACCATGTTCATGCATTTCTAATGTTACGAACAATGAAGAATTTGAATGTGAGTTTGAACTTGTATTTGAATTTGAATTTTAAATATCATGTCCTATCTATAATGTTCCTCAAATATCTATCTGGAAATGGATTGTTGTATTATTAAATGTAGAACGTTGCTTTATGATCACTTCACAATAAAGTATAATATCACAAAATGGTGCTTGGATCTTTACTTCATAACTGCATCCAAATACCCTATACCAAATAATATACAGCTAGACATGGTTTAACTGTCACGAAATTAGCAATGATGTAGATACAGAAAGAGCAACAGACAGTACGATTTCTGGATAATGTTTTGTGCAAGCCCTGAACAGAGGCGACAAGATCTATTAGGAATCACATTATTCGTGCTATTCGTGTATAGATTATGACTAAAGAAGTGGGAAACATGACTGACGTCCACTCAACCACTGAGAAAAAGTGAAAATTAGTCATGGTTGCCAGTTCCGAAACATTCAGACTTATTTCTACAAATTTTACCGTCACTACTAGAGAGTCCCTATAAATCTTTTTTTTTCTCTCTCTCTCTCTCGAAACCCAACTTTGCTAGTGCGGAAAAGTTGCAATTGGTGGCAGAGATAACGTGTGATTTCTTATTTTAGATTTTTTGAAGAAGGTTCTCAGGTTCCTCATCCACCTTGAAGTTTTGACCGGTCGTGAGTAGGTAACCCGCACATCATTTTACCAAAAAAACATAATTTCTTCGGCTTACCTGCATTTTTTTGGTAACATAATAACAAAATAGTCGTGTTATGAGTGTTATTGTTGGTAACCAACGAGAAACGTTCGTACTGAAATTGGATATATTTCGGAACCAGCTGGAAAAACTTTTTTTCCTTCTAGAATAAATTTCGAGAAACAGTAAATAATAATCTGGTCAACGTTATTTTAAATATCATGTCCGAACTATAATGTGTCTCAAATACCTATCTGGAAATAAATTGATGTATTATTAAATGTAGAACGTTGCTTCATGATTACTTCATAATAAAGTATAATATCAGAAAATGGTGCTTCAATCCATACTTCATAACTGTACCAAATAACATACCCTACGTAACCTAAATGAAACTAATTTGTGCTATTAAAGAATCTGTGCCAACTGATCGTAGTACTACAGTGTCTCAAAAATAGAGCTAACAGTTTTCTCTAGTACATTCAGTTCCACTAGTATTCTCCGTCTTTCTTTCCTTTCCTTTTTCTTCAATTGTTCCCTTAATATGAAAGTTCTACTAAATAATGCCCTATTCAGCCCTTTTTTTCCTAAAGTCTTTTTCTCAGCACTTTCTTTAGAATTTTTCTTCAAAATCAATTTAAAACCAAACTTACCCATTTTGTGTTCTATATATTATATGTATAAGTTTTGTGCACCATTTGAGATTACATAACCTCACACTATTGCACCTGGTGCTCCATGCTTCAAACAGCCTACTATTTTCTGAGGGTCTCAATCTGTGTTGAGCCTGCTCTACACTAATATTAGGTCATCACCACGGTATATGTTTAAATTTCTTTAATATCACCTAATATCTTAGAAGTCATTGTTTTTTATACAAATACATTTATAAACAGAAAACATTTTTTCTTATTTGCTTTATTCGAAAACGATTTTCTTCTTGAAAGCCTAACGTTATACCAGGCCTTGCTATGCAATGGTGTGAGATTTTATAGTCGCTAATGGCGTATAAAATTTGTATTTATAAAAAACATGTGTCTGTTTGGATTTAAACACATTTTTTCAGGAAAATCTTAAGGAAAGTGCTGAGAAATTGCGCTTAGAATATTTCATTTCGTTTTCCAACAAGACAATGATACGACGCAGATTGATGCAATTGTCTAGCAGTAGATTGTATGGAACACACCTCACACTTTAAAAACTCTACCTCAGAGTTCTTATTTAAATTCCGTCAAGAGTAGATGGAATGAACTCGAAAACAGTCAGACAACATTAAATCCGAACTAGAATATAACTGACGGAGATGCTTATGAAAAATCGGTTGTATAGGCTCAGGTGTGACCAAGAAATATGTTCATTCAATGCCAGCAAAACTTTTGAGTTAAGTGGAGAAAAGGACTCTTATAAGGTTTTGAATTGCCTGAGTTGACAGTGTTCCAATACTTTTGTCCGGTTATAAAATTATGTTTTCTTTTGAAAATATTTGTTAAATTTAATGTATACACTATTGTAGTACTGTTTAAGGCAAAATTCGATTTGTTCCAATACTTTTGTCAGCCACTATATGTAATCTGCCCACACATGCCGCATTAAATACAATATATGGTATAATATCTTCTTTAGAGCCTTTGTGATATGCAACTCAAGACTTGTCCTCAAGAATGAAATTGAGACAGGATTATGTAATATTTACCCCAAATATACACTTAAAATTTGGAACCGAAAACTTCTGAAAGATTCACTAACACCTTCAATAACAAATATCTGAAATAATAAGAGTTGGTCTAGCTTCCCTACATTTTAATTAGCTCATAAATTATCATCGAAAATGAACTTGTAAAAATAATTCAAACTAGAACCTCCAGAAAAAATTAGAAATCTTTTACTATATTCAAGGAATGTTACACAAACAAAGATTAATCTTCTGGCGTATATTATCTTATGTTAAAAGTAAAGTCTCATATTTTTTTATATTGGGATCACAAAACACAAGCTGTTCGCACGTCTATAACATTATATTATCGATGCCAGAAATGGCACCGCAATCTAGACCTTTTCAAACATACAGTAGAATTTGGCATATACGTGCGGAATCAAGTATTATTAGAAAACCTTCGATAAGACAAAAATGACAGTTTCTTTTAATTTACTTTTTTGTTACAAAGAAACAAAATTAAATATGGATACACATTTGCTGTATCACGGATGCATTAAGGGAATGGATCCCCTATTTTCTTGTAAAACTACTTTCATTTTATGCAGAATTTACAGAATATGCAATTTACATAAATTTTACACCCAGAAAGACCTCAGGCCTCCTCCCGAAGGCACTGTTTGCCCTTCTAGAAAATGTCCGAAATCAACCTTTACTGGTATAGAATGGATCTGATTTCTCAAAGACTTTAGTCAGAGAAGATATACAAATACAGCCAAAGTATCGATGATCTTCCTTCTTTGCAAAATGTAGTTGTTGACCATCCACACTAAACGTTTCAGGGCACATTAGAGGTGCAGCATGAACGATGTTGAAAAGTTGCTAGGTGAGTTGTATTTTTATGAATTTCATTATCTTATTTAACCCTTTTTCCCTAAACTTTTGTGTTCCTTGATAATAGTTTCGAAGCGAATCCGAAAGCTTGGCAGTGACATCTACTCGAATATGGCAGTCCATGGAAAGTAAGAATTAATTAATTAATTTAACTACCACATTTGCACCGCAGGTTTACGACCATCTCAATATTGTGGAATGACGTTCCTTGGTGAAAAAATATTTCTAGAAATGGGATTTGAAAGGAACGTCTTCAGTTCCCCTTCAGCAAATCGCCTGTGGGCCGAAAGCCAGCCAACGGTAGGGAAGAGTTGGACCACCGGTGAGAAAAGATGGTGGGCCATCGGTCAAATTTGTAAAAATACCTTCTGTTTGCCGGCTAGTGGCTAAAAGCTGGGGAAGGAGAGAGCCCCAACGCTAGGCAACTAGTGGCCCGTCTATAGGCCACGTCACTTACTATTAGTGGACTGGGGCAAAAGCTGATGGTCCACTAGCGGTCCGTCTATACCCCACTACTAACTAACTAACTAACTCTATGGCTTATGGAACGCGCAAGTTCATCGCCGCAGTAACAAACGTTCGCCATTGGATTCTATCCTGGGCAGTATCAAGCCAGTTTTCATCATGAACACCTACTTCTCGAAGATCTCTTCTAATATTGTCCTCCCAACGACGTCTCGGTCTTCCCAATGGCCTCTTTCCATCCGGCCTTCCAACCAGGATAGAATATAATCTTCGTTTTTCCCCCATCCGAGCTACATGCCCTGCCCACCTTAGTCGTCTCGATTTCATTATTTTTACAACATCTGGTGAATCGTACAGTCCGTGGAGTTCTTCATTATGCAGTCTCCTCCACTCTCCAGTCATCTCGTCCCGTTTCGGCCCATATATCTTTCTCAAAACCTTATTTTCAAATACACGTAATTTATATTCATCTGCTAGGGTCGTACTCCAACTTTCGCAACCGTAAAGTATTA